>JAJAGP010000653.1:35353-158740 GCA_025084515.1 Ancistrus triradiatus | reverse complement strand
ACGTAACAATACAGGGTGTGTCTTGGCGTCTTACCAAGCCAGGGAGAGATCCGTGATGGCCTCCACTACAGTATACAGGGCGAACACAATCCAATACATCATCCACCGCACCTAAGGAAGCGCAGACACACAAAAGAGCACAAAGACAGGAAAAGGAAGTGAAACGAGGAAAGCCTCGGCAGACAGCCCAGTCTGCCCAAAAATAAAAGGAAACACGCGAACGATATATCAGTAAAGAATGTCAAGATTACAAAAAGCACAAAGGTACAGCATTACGAGAGGTTTGTTGGTTACCCCTCTGTTAGGGTGTGTATCAGGATTACTGACACCATATGGTCAGGTTTTGGGTTACTGGGATGGTTGAGGTCTGGTCTGCAGACCCCTGTACGAACAGAGTTGGCCTACACACGATCTCAGTACGTGTTTCCTACCTGATTACCTGTATTGTGTGTTTACATGCACTTAATCTGACCAGTCGGATTTCCGCAGTTAGCTGGTTATTCAAGTGGTCATGTATACGGCATGCTCCGATAAAGAAATCCGTTAAGGAGAGCTGGATATTTCTCCAGTAATCAGACTACTCATATGACCCGATTTCCTAACCTGACAGGTTGCCAGATCAGCTTATTCTTGGCTTTATTTGGCTTGTTTTTTCCATTGACCATGACAGGTGTTGTCTCGTGGGATCTGGCAAACCCGGAATTAAACGTGCCACAGTAAGAAAGGCAGCAAAACGGCTATCGAACACTTTGTGGAGACGCTGAAAAGCAGTGAAAATGAAGAATTTGATTATTTAATATTAATGTTTGAAGTTTGTCACGTCTTTCTGAGAGACTATTGGCTGGTTGCGAAGTAGAAATCCGATGATTCCCCGAGTCACGTAAACCCGGAGGTTATCTTTTATGTGATTACTCGAGTTGATCGGATTACTGACACAATCGGATTTTCTGCAGTTATATTATTAAGTGCATGGAAACGCACTTGCGCCACCAGAGACAAGTGCCGGGTCTGCGGTCACATGATACCCCACATTTACACCACGAGTGTAAATAATACTACTTAAATATCCTCGGCTGTCTCACGGTGCAGTTTTTTTTACTAAATTATCTGATCATGAACCTGTATATAAGCCCAAAGGTTAGCTTCTTGCTCATAGGAAGGAGGTGGAAGGTGCAGGTAGAGGCAAAATGCCATTAATCACTGATGCACACTCGCTCGGTGCAGAATTCTCTACATTATAGTGGGTCCATGGTTTGGATAGCGAGGAGTGGGATTAAAAAACTCAGATATAGGGAGTTCAGATAAGAGTCCGAGTGCATTTCCTTTTATTGAAATATCTTTCGTTACACATGATATTTTCCAGACGTAGTTCTTCCACACAACACCCAGACAGACAGTCGTGTTAAATTTATTTCTGAACTGTCAGATATTTTTAAACGAAGTAGTGAAGGTTGATGTTAAGTGCACTTACATATTCTTTTACACTCTTGGTCCTGACTGCTTTATAGGAGTAGTACGCTGGATAAAGAAATCCAAATATGAGCCTGAGACAAGAACAGACATTTTTAGAAAAGATTTTTGGAAACTTTGTTCAAAAAACAACCAAATAATTGATTTAAGACCTCGCTAAGAAGCTGCTCTATTTCGAATCAATTATCAGATCTGATGCTCCACTATTTTAAAATGCTATTATTATAGCTCTGCAATAGACTTGGCATCTCGCCCGGGGCATGTTTATGCCTGCGTAGTGTGTTCCTCAGGGCTGGGCTCCACTGCCCCCGTGACCTTGACCAGGAAAAAATATTCCTAACAAGAACTCACATTATGTTCATTATGTCCTGTCTACATTTCATTGCCTTCTTTCTGATTACTGAGTGATTATCAGAACCGTGCCTTTGTAATGCAGGTATTTATTGGTATATGGCTTGTGTTTTTATAAGAATCTGCATGCACCATGAAGCGCAGCATGTTGGCGTGTTTGTTATGGAATCCGCTGCCACTCAGGAATAAGCCAAGTGTATAAGGAGGTGTTGTTTACACCCTCATGGATGCTGTTCCCTGTAAGCTAATGGTGCTCCACAGACAGTAGTGAGTGCAGTGTAGCGTCTGAGCTCATCACTGTGGGTCCTTTAAGTTTGACTACTAATAGTCTTTTTATTATTTTGCACCCGCCGGCAGGAGAGTGGTGTTAGGGTTAGCAGGATTCACTGAAGCCTTCATAAGAATGTTCCTAAATGCAATTATCGAAAAACTTGGTCATTTTAAAACGTAAATCTTTCAATTAATATTTTCTTAAAATCGTAATTATTTATAATCATTAATCAATAATTTTATATTTATAATTTATTTAGAATGTATTATTTCTTATATAAAATAATTTATTAATAATTATTTATTTGTAATTACCGTTACTTCTGTTATTTAGTTTAACCTGCTCAGTCACGGATGTTTCATTAGAACGTTCTCGAAAAACTTAGTCATTTTCTTACGAATATCTTCATTGTTTTCTTATATAGGCAATTTACAAAATACACATTTTGTGGGACACATTTTGAATTTGTATTTACCATCATGTGTGTTATGTAGTTGAATCTGATTTAGTTGAGGACAGCAAAATGCAGGAAAAGCATCTAAACCAAGCTTTCAAAAAAGTGATAGTGGAAGAAATGGCCAACAGGAAAAAAAATTCTCAAGGATGGGCAAGAGTAAATATAAGACTCGTATGGTTAACGAAACATTTAAGAACATAATGTTTTCAAGAATGCCAGTTGTTCTCAGAACAATAGCAAGATTCTGCTTTGGGTGACTTCTTTATGAGTTGAGTGATAAATAAAATCAGAACAGAAAATGCATGATGTATTTGTGTGTAACAGTATATTTTCTAAAGATAGCCATGTCACAATTATTCAGCCCCTATGTAATATTGTTTTTAAAGCTTTCTGGCAGTTTTTATGGACTAAAGTGTAGTTGAAACATAATTAAGCCTTTGAGAACTCCTTCATTTGCTTCAGCTGTGATGCATATATAAACCCCACCCATGAAGGAATTCAAGGTGAGTTGAAATCATGGGAGAGACGAAGGAGCTTCCACAAAAGCTGAGAGGAGATTATTTAATCGCACCTAAAGGGCCTGGGGTATAAGAAGATTTCCAAAAATATAACATCCCAAGAGATACCATTGGGAGCATTATAAGGAAGTTTAAAACTTATGGAACAGCTACAAACCTACCTGGCTGTGGAAGAAAGCCCAAAATGTCATTAAGGGCCCTCAGCAACTCACTCATGACGACTAAGAGAAACCCCCGTGTGAGTGCAAGACACCTACAGGATGACATGATGAAGGCTGGAACAAGTGCTCCAGTAGCAACTATAAGACGTGCACTGAATAAATGAGGACTTGCAAGATGCACTCCACTCTTAACCACAAGGATCATCAGAAGTCTACTAGAATATCCCAGGAGGAATTTGGATAAGGGTTTTGGGAGACAGTTCTATGGATTGATGAACCCAAACTGGAACTGTTTGGACATATGGACCAGCAGTATGTCTGGCATGCAAAAGACCAGGCTTATGACCAGAAGAATACCTTCTCCACAGTCAAGTATTGAGGTGGGTCACTGATGATGTGGGGCTGTTTTTCTGCAGCAGGAACCTGGCATCATGGATTCTCAGAAATACCAGGTCATTTCAAAGAGGAATGTGATGCCATCCGCTGACAAATTAAAGCTTGGCAATCATTGGACCTTCCAGCAATACAATGATCCTAAGCACACCTCCAAGTCAACCAAAGCTTGGTTGAAAAAAGATCCTGGAATGTCCTGGAGTGGCCTTCTCAGTCACCAGATCTAAGCCCGATTGAAAACCTTTGGTGGGATTTAAAGAAGGCAGCTGCAGCACGGAAGCCATCAAACATCACTGAACTAGAAGCTTTTGCACGTGAAGAATGGGCCAAGATTCCAACTGAGAGGTGTAAGAAGCTTGTTAGTACTTACTGAAAACGTTTGTTGGAAGTTATAAAAGCTAAAAGCTAAAAGATGCTCCACAGAGTATTAAAGCAGAGAATAATAGTGCACATGTTCAAAGAGTTACTTTTTTCATTTGAACTTCAAAGTTAAGTCAACTTCTGTCGTCAAAATAACTCACATGTATTAATAAATGCTGTTTGTTGTTTGATGAGGTTTTTTCCATTTATTGTCGTTATCTTTGATTCACATCTCTATAATGTCTTTGGAGTTGAGGGGGTTGAATATTTCTGATTGCAACTATATAAGTATGTGTGTGTATGTATATGTATGTATATTTATTATTATGTGGCCATTATTATTATATATTTATATTATGTATATTTTATAATAAGATATTTGAAGAATAAGAATTTTGTAGTTACTTTTTCCTTAAGACAGGTACACACTTAAGATTTTCTTTAAGACACTTTCATGACAGCGGTGCCTGATTCTTATTATATGAAAATCAACAATACACAATTTTCCTCAGATTTCTAGGTGCATTTGCAACAACAAGAATACATGTTATAAAAGAGTAAAGATGATGTTCAGCACAAGGCAAGCTGTGTAGGTGTTGTGTAGGAGCTGTTTGGTTAAGAGTAGAAACAAGCAGAAACAATAAGAGGCTGAACACTTTAGGTCATAAGACAGCAGTCGAGTGTTAGATATTCTGTTCTTGTTCTATGTAGGTAGAGAAAAGACTGAGAGAGACAAGAGATGAGGTTTGGATCGTTTTAGTCAGTTCCACTTTTACTTCACTAATTTAATGACGTGGTGGGGTAGTACTGGACTACTGACCAGAAGGTCCAAGTCCTAGCACGCTGCAGTGTTGGGCTCTAGAGCAAGCCGTTTAACCCATGATTTGAACCTTGGAATGAACCTTGTAAGACTGTATCAGTTGTAAGTTGCTCTGGAGAAATGAATCCGCCAAATGACTGAATGTAAATTTACTCAACTCGTGCAAAAATGGCAGTAATGCCATTCAGTCAGGCTTAGTGTGTACCCAAGTGAGACTGCAAATAAAAGCTGAAGTTAGTGGAACAAATGAGAGCTACTTCTGACCTGCACTCAGCGTAAGGGTTGGACTATTTATTACGCATTGGTGACGGCCTTTACTGGAGCCTGATCCTCTTCAAGCCAGTATATTTTCATGTAACTATGGGAACGACGGCACTGCCTGATACCGTGTGAGTGAGAGGGAGTGAGAGAGTGAGATGACATGGGTGAGTTGCTGGAACACTTTCTCCACCCTGAACTCCCCTCTGCACATGCAAACACAAACCCTCACTGAGCCTCACTAATGGGATTTAAAACACATACGTGTTTTTAATAATTCATGTATAAAAGAAGTCCAGACAGAGATAGTACATAAAAAAATAAAATAACTGAATGCATATTCAGAATGTTATTATGCAAGAGGGAGCTATGGAACTATGGAATCCCTTCCCATCTTTCTTTGAGGTGCATTGTTTATACATTTCTTATCTTCTCACGCATTTGTTGACAAAGACTCGGCCTTTCCTGGATGCTGCTTCTGTACCAAATCATGGTTATAATCACCTGATTGACCTGAGTTGGACCAGACAAACTCACACTAATTTCTCTTGATTAACTTTGAGTTCTTAAACCTGTCTCTCGATGCAGATTAATAATGAAATAAGAGCTTTAAGTGTGCGTGCCAGTCGTTACAAATTCCAATCTAATATCACGTCCATATCAGACGGCCATATAACTCCGGTGTGTGACCCGGCTGTTTTATCTCAGTTTTCCACAGATAAAGACATTCTGTGAGAGGGTTATTAGCCCGGAGTAAGAAAGCATGCGCTCTGCACATGCACTGCACAACGCACACTGATCGGTGGAGACGTCATATCCACTGGTATATGCATAAAAATGATCAGGCTTAAGTGAAGTGTAGCATGTTCAGACTTGTGCCCCGCCTGAAATTCCTCCCGATTCCTTGAATCGTTGAACATTCTTATGTACTGTACACTGAGAAATACAGTGGGGCAAACAAGTATTTAGTCAGCCACTGATTGTGCAAGTTCTCCTACTTAGAAAGATGAGAGAGGTCTGTCATTTTCATCATAGCTACACTTCAACTATGAGAGACACAATGAGAAAAATCCAGGAAATCACATTGTAGGATTTTGTAAGAATTTAATTGTGAATTATGGTGGAAAATAAGTATTTGGTCAAGAAATTTGGGTTCAACTCAATACTTTGTAACATAACCTTTGTTGGCCAATGACAGAGGTCAAACGTTTCCAGTAAGTCTTCACCAGGTTGGCACACACTGTAGCTTGTATTTTTGGCCCATTCCTCCATGCAGATCTCCTCTAGAGCAGTGATGTTTTTTGGGGCAATACGAACTTTCAAACTCCCTACCAAATTTCCTATGGGCTGAGGTCTGGAGACTGTGCTAGGCCACTCCCGGGACCTTGAGATGCTTTTTACGGAGCCACTCCTTCGTTGCTGGAGCGGTGTGTTTTGGGATCATTGTCATGCTGGAAAGCCCCAGCCACGTTCCACCTTCAATGCTCTCACTGATGGAAGGAGGTTTTGTTTGGGCTTAAAATCTCACGATACATGGCCCCGTTCATTCTTCCCTTACCACGGATCAGTCGTCCTGTCCCCCTCTGCAGAAAAACAGCCCCAAAGCATGATGTTTCCACCCCCATGCTTCACAGTAGGTATGGGTGTTCTTGGGATCAAACTCGGCATTCTTTTTCCCCTCCAACATGAGTTGAGTTTTTACCAAAAAGTTCTATTTTGTGTTTCATCTGACCACATGATATCTCTCCAGTCCTCTTCTGGATCATCCATATGCTCTCTGGCAAACTTCAGACTGGCCTGGACATGTACTGGCTTAAGCAGGGGGACACGCCTGGCACTACAGGATCTGAGTCCCTCTCGCGTAGTTGTGTTACTGATAGTAGCCTTTGTTACTTTGTCCCCAGCTCTCTGCTGGTCCATTCATCAGGTCCCCTCCGTGTAGTTCTGGGATTATTGCTCACCGTTCTCATGATCATTTTGACCCCACGGGATGAGATCTTGCGTGGAGCCCCAGATCGAGGGAGATTATCAAATGGTCTTGTATGTCTTTTTCATTTTCTTACAATTGCTCCCACATCTGATTTATTCACACCAACCTGCTTGCCTATTATAGATTCCTCTCTTCCCAGCCTGGTGCAGGTCTACAATTTTCTTCCTGTGTGTCCTTTCGACGCTCTTTGGTCTTGGCCATGATTGAGTTTGGAGTCTGACTGTTTGAGGCTGTGGACAGGTGTTCTTTTATACAGATAACAAGAGTCCAACAGGGTGCCATTAAAATACAGGTAACAAGTGGAGGAAAGAAGAGCTTCTTAAAGAAGTTGTTACAGGTCTGAGAGAGCCAGAAATCTTGCTTGTTTTGTGGGTGACCAAATACTTATTTTCCACCATAATTTACAATTAAATTCTTTAAAAATCCTACAATGTGATTTCCTGGATGTTTTTTCTCATTTTGTCTCTCATAGTTGAAGTGTACCTACCTATGATGAAAATTACAGACCTCTCTCATCTTTGTAAGTCGGAGAACCTGCACAATCAGTGGCTGACTAAATACTTTTTTGCCCCACTGTAAGTAAAACCCTTCCGGTCGTCTTTGTGGAACACTGTGTTTAAACATTTCAATAATTTTCCTCACGCATTTGTTGACAAACTGGAGATCGTCTGCCTGTCTTTGGCTCCTCTAGACTTACTCCAAGTATGACCTCTGGAATGTTAGTCAGTTGCCAGATGAAATTTAATCCAAAGAAGCTCATTAATGGTGCAGTTTTACAAGTTCTTATCTAAGCATTTCGAGGGTTAAAGGTCTTGTTTAATCGCCCAACAGTGGCAGACTGGCAAGAAACACCCCTCAACCTACTGATCCAGTTCTTTAACCACTGGCCTAACGATTCCCATGCACTCACACTTGGGGCCAATTTAAACCATCAAACCATATACATACACAGTTTGGAGGATCTACTGGAGGAACTCCAACTAAAGATCTGACAGATGTTATTTAACCGAAGAGCCATAAGACCTAACAATTTGAAGGGTGATCTCCATTGAAGTCTGATGGATGATCTTCAACTATAGGTCTATTGGATGGACATTTGATGGAGGATCTGTAACTGAAGGTCTGGCTGATCATCTACTGAAGTACTGTTTGGGACATGGCAGACCTCTTCATCTGGAAATCTGACTACAGTAAGATCTGAACTAAAGACGCTGCCAGATAATCTTCATCTGGGGATCGGGGTGATGATCTTCTAGTACCATCCTATGAACTTAAACTGGAGTTATACACGACTAAACGCAAAGGACTGGCAGACACTGGACTAGTGGCCACACGTAGTGCCTCTTGTAAAACTGTCACGTATTTGGTGAAATGGAAAAACTGAGTCCGAGTTAGTAAGCTATTCTAGATGATGAATAAGAGAAGCAGTTCTGCACTGGTATGCTAGACCTTAAAAGTTGAACTTGTTTACAGAATATTCGTATTATAGATATAAAACAGCAATGCATTTAGAATAAAGTGGAAAAACTTTGATAAAAACTTCTAAGTAACATAAACAATCATTGGTTGCAACAGCAGACTGTTTATATTTAACGAGTGGGAGCTCGGACGCCTGAAACTAACTGCCTAGTATAAACACTTCAGTCTCAAAGACGGAGATTCGGAAATGTAACACATTATGAAGTTAAACAGCACATTTCACACTCTCACACAATACCTCTGGATAAAATCCACGAAACCATTTTTCCTTCCCTCCGCTGGTCCTCTAACGGTAGCCCTTCTTACACAAACGAGAGGGCTGGATGTACGGCGCTTCCTATGGTTGAGTTCCAAATCTCTGTTTAGTCCCTATCTATATCGAGCTGAGACTGTAGGCTCTCACAGCCTAACTAGTGCGCTCCGTTTCCGAGTCGTAGCTATATGGGATTCATCCAAGACTTTCGCTTGATTCTAATCCGCCTTAGTTTGGGGGAGATAAAATAGAAAGGTAAACGATTACTTGTCACGCCTTCAGAGTGGAATTACTTAAATGATTACATATAATGAATATTAACACGATGTTCTTGTAGGTTTTATGGCTGCATCTCTGTTCCGTATTTTCTTTTGTCCGTTTTTTGGAAAACAAATAATGGGATTGACCGGCACACATTTTATCCAATAAGAATGCAAGGATTACTGTAGGGTCCGCCTCTTAAGAGCGCTGATTGGATGGTTAAGGCAAGCCCCAGTTTCAGTGTTATGCCTGCAGGTTAATCCTGTTCTTGTAGTCCTTACGTTACACAGTGTAGTCCTTACCTAACACACCCGTTTAACCATGTAAGGATTAACCCCGCTCCTGTATCGGATTACGTGGGTATGGAAAAGAATGAGCGTTTGCATTCACCCAGGGAATTATTTTCTGATTACAGGATATCAGTCAATGTTTGTGGTAATCGCAAATTCCCTGTGCAGAAGAAACTTGATTACACTGACAGATCATCCAGAGATAGCAAAAAAAAGGGCCAAAACAGGAGGTAAAAGCAAAAGCCAGCTTTTAAATACACCCTGTTTGTGGTTTTGCAGATGAAGGCTACTACCTAGATTGTACAGTTGAGGGCACTACTACACCAGATGCAAGGCCTACTGGTATTTTATTTCATATATTTTTTTTCAGATTGAAAATGGCTCCACATAATAAACTCAATGGCAGTGATTTTAATAAACAAGGAGATACACAAAAAAATGGCACACATTATACTGAAACTTCATGAACCTCACCCTGGTATGTGCAGAGTTATTATTTAATAGATATCTACTTAATGCTTTAGTAATGTTACAGAGGCCCTTGTGTGGCAAGCTCGCTTTTTGAACTGTATTTAACATGTTCTCCGAGCGTCTGTGTGAAATGTGGTGTCCTCCCACAATCCAAAGTCTTCATATGGACTGGCAGAGGCACCATATGGGCACTAAAAATGTATTAGAACGTTTTTAGGGATCAAGCACGCAATGTTGTAATTGTGGAGATTTTCTTATTATTATTATACCTTTTATTATTATTATTCTTTTGCTCCTGAAACATGAGTCTACAGGCACTTAACATGGAGGGTAGATGTAGTTTGTGTCCATCTATCCAGGCAACAAAAATTACACTGATTGACCAGCAGGGGCGCAATAGTGAAGCACCAATCATCGAGGTCCATAACTTCTACCCCACAAGGGGGGCGACTTATGGCACAATTGCAGCGGCTCAGTGGGAATGTCTTTTATTATTATTTAAAAAGATTTACTCTAAGTTTTCACAATACAACGAATAACCCTTATTGATGATAATGGTAATTCATTTTAACTAAATAGGTCCGTGTGTGCACATAAGCTGTTATTAATTACTGTTAGGAAGTTTTCCGTTCAATAATTTTACCACAAAAATGACATTTAAACTCTAAAATATGGTCTTTAGCCCTTTTATAGGGGCTATCAGTTTTGCATCAAATAGTGAATTCCACTGTAGGCACAACGTTACATTTTCAGGGTTGGCATGGCCTGGGGCCGTGGGGTGTAATATCTAGGGGCCCTGGCAGCGCCCCTGTGGACTTGCCACCTGTCTAGGTTTGCTAAGTACCTTACGCTTCCCCATAGGCCCTAGCTCCTAGATTGTAGTATGAAAGTGAATAACACTAAAGCAAAGTGCACAATGCGTTGGACCCTGACCATGCACATGCAGTGCGTAGGCACTCACTTTTTGGTCTAGTTTAGGCATATTTCTGTACCGAGACGCGTTCACGATCAATCCTGGACGTGCACGCACGTGCGGAGCCTGCTTTGTGATCCTGCAGAAACATATCGCATATTCATTACTTTTTTAGGACGTTATCGCTTTCCCACAGTGGTCGCTGTGTGTAATGAAACACAGCCCCTGCGCCTGGCCTCTGTTTGGTCGCGCGGGATCGGCGCTGGGCGGGCTGCGCGTGTGGACTGCGCGTGCTCGCGTAGTCGGGTGCGCGCGCCCTGCCGTCCTTCAGCAATATCGCCGAGTCCGTGTGTGTGTGCGCGTGTGTGTCGACCTGCAGATCCTTAAGGCTTCAAATGCATCATCATAATCGGCGCTTTTCCATGTCGGCCAGCTGACGCGATCCCGGCTCCTGTCTCGCGTTTTGTGAGGTGAGGCCGGAACGGAGATAAATAGCAGAGATCGTTTGGTTTTTTATTCGGACGCGTTTGTTTGCGCCTCGCTCGTCGGACCTGCTCGCTGGAGCAATGAAGGAAATCGGGTTTGATGCAAGCTGCAGGTTTGGAGCTGTCTGAGGTTCTGAAATGGGGAAAATCGGGGCCATTTTGGCGCTTATTGGCGGGGTTGCGTTTAAGAACACGTAGCCCAGACGTCCACTGGACCGTCTCATGGGGGCTTGTAACGGGCTGCAACCTGGGCAAGGGAGGAATGTGTTAATGGTTGCTCTTTAGGTTGAAAGATGACGCTCTCAGATGATGGTGACCACATATTTATGCACCATCTTTTTAAATAGGTGAATATATTGTACCTCTATTCGCTGCTCTAGGTCAAATCAGTTTGTGATCACCTGTGAGGCTTGGCTTGAAAACGCACTGAGAAAAACTATATGAAAGCACCTTCGGGGTCTGCAACAAGCCACGCTGATGGTCACTGCAATGAGCCGGAACCTGGACTGAACAGCAGTGCTGTACGTGTTTAAGATGCTCCTCATGCAGCTGTGCATCTTCAGATTGATCCTTATGTTTATGCACCAGGTTGTTCGGTGATGGATTTGCACTAGTACCTTTCTCAGTATCAGGACATGCATTTAAATGCTGTCTACATGGCCTTTAATTTTGTCCTCCCATTTAAACGCTGTGGGCTGGTTTATGTGTGTGGGATACTGGACTGTTCACCAGAAGGTTCAGGGTTCAAATCTCAGCACGTTGTTTCTATTAAAAGTCAACCTGGTCTTCTGTATCCCAATCGTTTCGGCAGGTTTACAGTCATCTCTGAAACTATGCTGGAAAATATACCGACCTAAACTCTCTAAGTTCAGGGTTGGATAGACTGTATA
Organism: Ancistrus triradiatus; assembly: GCA_025084515.1. Classification (NCBI taxonomy): domain Eukaryota; kingdom Metazoa; phylum Chordata; class Actinopteri; order Siluriformes; family Loricariidae; genus Ancistrus; species Ancistrus triradiatus. The sequence goes on along the minus strand of JAJAGP010000653.1, from coordinate 146,649 downwards.
GACAAAAGTTTGTAGACATCCTAAACATGGTAGTAGTGTAGAGTTTATAGGACTTTTCTCTAGGCTTTTTGGCTTCTGATGCAAGCCGGTAAGCCCTGGCTCACTTTTGGTATTCCAGTGCATTTTCAAGGTGTCTGATTTAGTCAAGGGTCTGTGCTAGCTCTGAATCAAAGCTGGCAAACCAATTCTCTATGGACTTCTCTATGGCAAGACGTTGAACTGACTTGATTGAAGTTGAAACCTGTAACTGTACCTGAAAGCTGATCGCTCAGCTGGCGATCTCTCCCAAAAAAACGCTGACCTTGTGCTAATTAAAATATCCCCATCCGCAACGGCGCTACCTGGCTTAACTCTAAATCTTCTGTCCTCTGTCCAGGTCCAGCGCTGGTCTTCTGGAGAAGCTGTCAAGCAGTGCGTCTGGACAGTCATGGCACAGACTAACAGTGTCACCCAGAACAGCAATGGAGAGACGGATGACTCTCCCAACATGCTGGTCTACAGAAAGGTGGGTCTGCTGATAAGGTCATTTTTATGTTGGCATTTCGATATGCGCTTTGAGTTTGAGGACATTTGTAGCTTGAGGTTATTTAGGCTGTGTTGCTGGATGCGTAATGGCTGCTCCGTAGGAGAGCCTGTGTAGGGTTAGCCAAGGGCGGGATATGAAATGGTGGCTTAACCCTGGTTTGTTCCCCATCTCTGGTGAGGTGAGGTTCGAGTGTACAGCAGGAAGATCTACCTGATGCCTACATTCAGTCTGGTTGGCACTTCCTGAACGCCATTTTCCTGGCACCTTCAAGTCCTGTGTTTGGTTGACTAGTCGGCTCTGATAGTTGTTTAAATAGCTTTGGAACTAATTGAACATCCTAAGTTCGCAAGTTGAATTTATCGCGAATATATAGCATTGTTAGTACTGTATATATCATAGCGTAGCTACCTTAAATATGCTTAAACATTACATTAACTGACAAGCTTAGTTCATAATAAAGTACTGGACTCATCTCATGTTATTTATTGAATAATGTGAAATTTATTGAACGTGAAATCAAAACAGTTATTACCACGGCTTTTCCTCACTACATTTTCCAGAGTTCATCACTCCTGCCTTGTCACTCACTGCTGATTTCCTCATTTAGCACGGGAAAGTGCAAGAGAGTGTCGTACTGTGTGTGGCCTGTTCAGGGAAAAATCGCAAATCAAAAGTCAGAGTACAGTTTCTGCTGAATATTTGTGTTTTATCGGAAAATCGTAACCCGGACCATCGTAAAATGGGGACTACATGCATAGAAATTCTCCAAGCCTTAGATAGTGGTCAGACTACCGTGATGCTAACTTGGCCCTAAGATTTGATTCATTATTCGGAAGGATGATGTGAGACTTTGTCAGAAAAGTGAACGACGGCGTCTGGTTGTCAGCAGAAAAAGAAACCCTTTTGTCTTGACTCACTTTAAAAAGTATTGTTTTGACTGGAAGTGACAGCTCTACCTATGTGAATGTAAGAAGGACTAGGTCTATTGTTCTTTTTCTTTCGTCTAACTTTTCTCGAGTACAGTTTACAGCCCAGATTGAGTAATTTACCTTCATTTACTTAAGACACGGCTGTTTACTGAAGATTTACATTAATATACAATTGATTGTGCTGAAAGGTGATCAGTTATTGGTATTGACCCCAAAAGCGCTGATTGGTCCGTCTTTACTAATTCCTTTCAGTAATTGGCTTGTGTTGCTTTTCGTACGAGTCGTCTTTTGTAAAGCACATGGAGCTGCTTCTTTGAAATATACAATCAAATATTATTATTGATTTTATAATTGTTGTTTCTAAGAACAACAAAAGTGTTCCCATTGCGAAACATTTCTGGTGAAGACTCGATTTCTTGGTGTCAATTTTATGTTTTGATATTTGTTCGTTTTTGTGTCAGTCGTGCATATTTTGTTGTGGACTGATTCATTTTATTTACCAGCCCACAATTGAGCCTGATGAGTGACTAAACCCTGCTCTATTTTTATCCTCAGTGAGGCATAAAACGTTTCCGCTCAATATTAAACCTACATGCGATCTAGTTCCGTCTCATCAGCTTGAACCGTCAGCCAATAGTTGCACCTTCAGAAACAGCACGTGACTGAACGAGAGCATATCCTCGCTTATTCACACTCTCTCTGGGCTTTGCTTCACACCTGAATGTGTTTTAGGCTGTCAAAAACCTCCATCACATTGAGTCTGGGAGAAAGTGAATAATTTGAGGCCACTGAGAGTCTCTCTCTCTCTCCCTCTCTCACTCTTTGTTCATTTCACCCTTCAGTTGCTTTCTGCACTACCTCTGAGACATCTTATTCCCATTACTGAAAATAGATACACCAAGAAACACAGAGAGAGGGATCCCTGTAAACGAATCTCCATAGCTCGTCGGATGTGGCTCACCCAGTTACTGAAGCAGTGATTAATTCCTCTAGCCTCTAAGCATTTGAAGCACAACTAGAAAGAGCTTTACTTTTCAAATTCAGTCCTGCTTTATGCTTCTTTTCATATACTAAATTATATCACCACTATTGGAACTTTGAAAGTAAATTTGCTCAATTTAGAAGCTTAGGTCTGGTCTAGGATGGATGAAGCCAGCATGGTTTGTTTTAAAGCAGCCGAGTCATTTGAATGCGGATCCACAATGCTTGGTTGTGATTGTTAATTCGTTCCAGAAGGATGGTCGAGAACCGAAAACCGAGTACCGAGCAAAGTTTTCTCATAAAGAAGAATGTAAATTGAATTAATCTGTGAATTAATCCAGAAAAGCCACACTGTATAATGCATTATATGCATTAATTGTGATGTATTGTACAGGTGCTGCCTGATTTATGAAGGGGATATGTTCAGACAAATCCATCCTAACTTAAATGCATTATGAATCAAGGAGTTTAACGAGTGTTTGGTAGAGCGGTCTATACTATAAAATAGCAAAGCCTATGACAACTTAAGGTTTAAAACACTTGCATTAACCTACAGCTTATTTTATGATAAAGTGTTGAAGAATCTCATGTCATTTGGTGAGTCATGGATTGAAAGTGAAAAGTAAAAGCAAAACACTCTACTGGTGAACTAACTGCAGCCTGTGTTCTGGAGCATTCGGTTCCTGTTTTGCTTTCGGTTGCCTCTTATAAACTAACCTTTTTAGGCCCCATGGAGACTTATTTGCACTAAGAATACATTACTGTAGATGTAAAAATAAAGAAAAACACAATAAAAGTAGCGGAGATCTTCAATGAGTGCTATTGTGAATCTGAATCGTGACTTGTGAATCGAGTTTTGGCTGAATCAAGTCGCATACCCCCAGATATAAGGTGGAATAGCCACTAACTATGCTACAACAATTTCTTGCTCAGTACTCATACAGTCCCATATATATTCCTTTATGTCCGTCTCCCAGTTATAACATTTAGGATACGCGCTTTGTCCAGAGTGTGCAATCTTACAAGGTACAATTCATGCACTGGAGGGTTATGGTCCTCACTCAAGGACCCAACAGTGGCAGCTTAAGTGCTTCATTACCTTAACCACCACACCACCACAATCTGCTCTCTGCACATACCTTGTTCCAGAAAATGGTTAGGGGGTTGGACAGCAAATTCTCCAACGGGGAAAATCAATACAGCGTTCTTGTTTATTCCAAACCACACCTAATTTCAGTCATGTCAGCCTATTATCATGGAGCGGGGGACTTCTGATTGGCCATGCTGCCTGGTATTTGTGAATTGGGCGGAACTTCACCTCCATTACACCTCCACCTCCTTTCTTCTGAGTGCTAAACACATCAACTTGAATAACAATCACGTCATCATAATCCGACAATGAAAGGTTAGGCTTCTCGCAGATCAGAGGGTCATGAAGGGTTTCTAATAAAATCTGTTTGAATAAGCTTATACAATTAGCATAACGTTTAATTAGTATAACGTTTACTTAACGTTAGAATTCTCAACTCATTAAGCAGGCCGACTAAGATGAGTACTTCTGCGCTCAGCTAAATGAGTAGAACGTACAGTTCAATGTTGAAAATCGCTGTTCACGATAAAATGACAAATGTCTGTTATGTCTCCGAATTTAATTTGCTCGTTAATGAATCGTGAATACAGAACCACAGAACGCGGAAATTTTGTGATATTAGCTTGATTAGAAGGTCCAGTGGTTATATACACTAGCCTATCACCATGGAGACAACGTTTGAGGACCGGATGGGTGCTACAAAGATGTCTCGGAGGGCGGGAGGGTCCATGTCACTTCAACAGTGATCCCATTGGGGTGGAGGCTGACGTAGCAGAAATGGTGGATGGATATGGTGGGGGGTGGGGGGTGGTAAGATGGTGCTTATGGCTTATTTGTGGCCCTTCTTTCTTAAGGCAGTTTACTTTATTTAATTAAAATGAAACAATTAATTTGCGTCTATTTCAGTTTGATTTCCCTGTAATGTTTGGTGTGGATGCTAAATGACTCATGCGTCATTATTGCAGATAGTTCTGTTAATGAGATTAATGGCGAATCCTTTCTTTAATCTGCGTATCCTTTCTGTTTAAAGTGCTTTGTGGTTCTGGATCCGGAAGGGCTGTGAGTAATGGCTGTTACTTGCTGGGTGCATGTAGGGTTTTGTGTAGGATGAGTAATTTGACTTTGTTCTCCAAGCTAATTAGGACGCCACCTGATTATCATGCAAGGTAATGCATTGACTAGTTGCAGTTCTCTGACTCGCAGCGCTATCTGGCCAAAAGTATGGAGACACCTCTTCTGACAGTGCATCGAGACTACACGGCTGTCTTCATTGCAGTCATTGGCAGTAGAGTGGGTCTTACCAATGGACGTAAAAGGTTGCTGCCATACACTGTGCTGGAGGTTTTAATTGCTGAAATGCCCCCTCACGTAGGTGGTCTGATGGGCGGACATGAACGTAGGAGGAGTTCTTCACAATGACTTTTATTGATCCACTAGCAAACGGTATGAGGAGTCACTACAAGAATGTAGAGAGCAAGAAAGGTCTGGTAGGAAACGCTTGATGTCAAACACAATAAAGGATTGATACTTCATCTCGATGGCTGGAATGAAGGGGTTTAAATAAGAAACTGTGGTGAGCCGGAATTTGGGACAGGTGCGGGCGGCTTAGTGAGCCGAAGAATAGGCTTGGCGAATGTGTGAGGCTTGGCCGTGGGTGTGTGCTGGCAAGGCCTCGTTTCAGTTGGAGTCATGACAGTTAGTGTGACGTTAGGAAATAACGTTGATTTAAAAAAAACTGCGCTTGTATCCAGTAATACTTACAACTTTTAAAAATGTTCACAATTTGATAGTACATAAAAAAAAAAATACATTTTTGAACCTTGAGACCACTAATTAAACATAATGTTTACGTGCAGTACTGTGCAAAAGTCTTAGGCGTTCTCTGTTTTTCATTTTATAGTCTGCTTGTTTGATTTAAGATCGCTGCACTTTGTAGTTCTACAGTTACAGACTGTAGTCCATCTGTTTTTTCATTTTATAGTCCTGCTTTACTTGTTTTAATTTAAGATCGCTGCCACTTTGTAGTTCTACAGTTACAGACTGTAGTCCCATCTGTGTCCCTACCTACTTTTAGTCCCCTTTTACTCCTGTTCTCTAATGTTAACCCCAGGACCAGCTTTCAGATAGGGTAATATTTGGGTAGGGATCATTCTCTCGCACTGCTTAATATGGTGGTGGTTGTTGTGTTGTGTTGTATTGATGGTGGTACCATTGGATCAGACACAAGCAGTGGTGCTTAAATAAATAATAAGCAGAACATCAACTGAAAAATGTGGAACTGGAAACGCCTAAGAGTTCTGCTCTGGACGTGGTTCTTGGATAGTTCTGTAAGCAACCACATCTCTGGAGATCAAGGATCTCAGGAGATTAAGGAATACAGAATGGGACCGCCGAGTCCTGAAGGACATACAAGGTTGCAGCACACACCACTGAGTACCAAACTGCCTCTGGAAGCAAAGTCAGCCCAAGAACTGTTCTTCAGAGGTTACATGGCCAAGAAACCTGAAATCACCCAGTGCACTGCCAAGCATCAAGTGATGTGGTATAAAGCACATCACAGACGGACTCTGAAGCACCGCGCTGGAGTTACGATTCACATTCGGTAATGAAATGTGCACAACTCGAGTGCCATAAAGAAACAATTTGCATGGGTGACCTTAACCAGCACTGACCTCAGCCCCCAACCAGCCCCATGGGAAGAGTTGCCAACGAAACATGCAGTATTAACGAAACCTTGCGTGCGGTTCCAAATTCCAAGCCGCTCTGTGTGATTTTGCCTCCAGCACTTGAGCATTAATAAGCGCCCGCTGTGATGTACAAGAGCGAGCGAACAAGGAGACATGAAGAGACGAACAGATGCGAAAAGAGCAGGTAATAATGAGGCCGAGAAATAGAACGACTGAAGAGCCATCCGCATTGGAGGAACAATACGAGCTGGAGAATTAGCATGGGGATGGATAAGGATTAAACTGAGGAAGATTGCTAAATTAGCGCGGGAGCGATGAGTAATAAAGGTAGGTGGCGTCTGATAGACGTGGCGAAATTTACCCAAAGGATATGGAGATAGAACAGTGAGTCAGACGCCACCGAGATAAAAATGTATGCATGAAGAGAATCTGCATGTTGCCACACAGGCGAAGCTTGTGTAGGTGAAATTATGGTTTTGAATAGATTTTAATTAGTCTATCGAGTGGCACGGTGGGTAGTGTTGTCGCCTGACAGCGAGAAGGTCCTGGGTTTTGCGTCCTTTGTGTGGAATTTCCATGTACTCCCCTTGTCTGCATGGGTTTACTTCGGGTGCTCCAGTTTCCCCCCACAGTCCAAAGACATATTAGGTATTTAAATGAAGGTGTTTATTATTAAGGGAGAAAAAATCCAAACCTACATGGTCCTGTGTGAAAAAGTGATTGCCCCCTAAACGTAATAACTGGTTGGGCCATCCTTACCAGCAACAACTGCAACCAAGTGTTTGTGAGAACTTGCAATGTGTCTTTTACAGCGTTGTGGAGGAATTTTGGTCACTCATCTTTATACAATTGTTGTAATTCAGCCACACTGGAGGGTTTTCGAGCATGAATGGCCTTTTTAAGGTCAGGACTTTGACTAGGTCACTCAAGTCTTCATTTTGTTTTTCTTCAGCCATTCAGAGCTGGACTTGCTGGTGTGTTTTGGATCATTGTCCTGCTGCAGAACCCAAGTTCGTTTCAGCTTGAGGTCACCAACAGATGGCCAGACATTCTCCTTCAGGATTTGTTGGTAGACAGCAGAATTTATTGTTCCATTTATCACAGCAAGTCTTCCAGGTCCTGAAGCAGCATAACAGCCCCAGACCATCACAGGACCACCTCCATATTTTACTGTTGCTGTAATGTTCTTTCTCTGAAATGCTGTGTTACTTTTACACCAGATGTAATGGGACACACACCTTCCAAAGAGTTCAACTTTTGTCTCGTCAGTCCACAGAATGTTTTCCCAAAAGTCTTGGGGATCATCAAGATGTGTTCTGGAGAAATTGAGACGAGCTTTAATGTTCTTTTTGCTCAGCAGTGGTTTTCATCTTGGAACTCTGCCATGCAGGTTCACCATTTTTGCCCCAGTCCTCTTTCTTTGGTGGAGGCATTGAACATGAACACTGACCTTAAGTGACCTCAAGTGAGGCCTGCAGTTCTTTGGATGTTGTTGTGGGGTCTTTTGTGACCTCTTGGATGAGTCGTCAATGCGCTCTTGGGATAATTTTGGTCGGCCGGCCACTCCTGGGAAGGTTCACCACTGTTCCATGTCTTCACCATTTGTGGATAATGGCTCTCACTGTGGTTCGCTGGAGTCCCAAAGCTTTGGAAATGACTTTATAATCCTTTCCAGACTGATAGATCTCAATTACTTTCTTTCTCGATTGTTCCCGAATTTATTTGGATTTCAGCATGATGTGTAGCTTTTAAGGATCTTTTGGTGTACTTCTTTTTGTCAGGCAGGTCCTATTTAAGTGATGTCCTGAATGAGAACAGGTGTGGCAATAATTAGGTCTGGGTGTGGCTAGAGACAGTGAACTCAGGTGTGAACCTTGTGTCTGTCATGAATGGCCATTGATGCTGAAGAGCGATGTTAAATGAAGAAACAACGAAATTCGTTATTCTTTGTTGAGCTGAAGCTGTAGTATATTGTGAAGATATAGATATATATATTTCACAAGACACTACATCAACATTCTACATCACAATATACATTTCTTTTATGCGAAATTATCCTGACTTCCCAATGTATGTGGAATCAATATTGAAATTCCAAATGGTTTACAAATCTAACACCTGCTTTAAAAAACCTCCCAGTAAACAAAAAAAGGTTGGGCTCCACTGAACTCACTAGAAAAAAAATGGCCAACATTTTGACAGCACTAATACAAGTACTTATCACGTCCCTGTAATACAGGCCTTTGGTATGCAGACACTGATAGTAGCTGCTCATTTATGGAGAGAATTTGACCTGTGACTTCTAAACCACTGAGTGCTCATGAAATAACGAGCAGCAGTCCAACGTCCCAACGCAAACCCTTCTGAACTTTGACCAAAAAAAACAAACAAACAAAAAAGAGGCATTTCCTGGAACAAAGTGAAATGGTAGTGAAGGTGCCACCTGTGTCTGGATGGTGTTTGTCGGTGGATCAAACAGACCTTTCTACTGACGCCTGGGCCACCTGGAGCCTGTTCGCTGTAGCACCACTCCCAAAATCTCCTAAGAGCTAAGTCATGACGGCCTAGATGGCGGGCAGTTTGTCGAAACGACCATCCTGGTTCTCTCGGTTCAATGATGTGTCCCATCTCAAAGTCTGTCCACTGGGCAAACGTCTGAGAGCGTCTACGTCAACGATCTCTCACCAAGAGGTACACTATCAAAAAGTTTCATCTGAGAGCCTTTTTATAGGGCACTGAGTGAAGTGATTTTACGCCCTCTTGTGGCAAGACCCGTGCTGAGTTTTGCAGCAATCTGACATTCCTTTTTGTGTCAATGAGTGCATATGACATCATTCCGAGCGAGACCGAAGCTTTCCTTAAGGTGAAAGGTGCTCTGAACATAAGGTAATTATCTTGTTGCCGTACAGAGCCGACAGCTGTAGCAGAGCTGTGTGTGCTCTCTGTTCCCTGTTGGAGCCGGAGGAAGTCGGCGCATCCCACGGCGTCCTAAAGAGCACAGAATCTAAAACCCAGTGGGAACGCGACGCTAGGCAACGGCAGGCTACAAAGTGGGAAAGCCGGCCTTATCTGAAGGTCAAGTGTTTTAGCATGTGATGGATGCTCTCCACTGATTTTAATCTTATTGCAGTTCATAATTCTCTTTATATTCTCAAAGATGTTGAATGTTTGCTCGTCTTTAAGGTCCTGCACTTAAACCGCAGAATATATGGCATCCTGTGTGTCACAATGAAAGCCCCTGAGCTCTTCAGCATTATTGCTAGAGATTGTTTAAGGACACCGCATGGCCGTACGCTTGATTTATGCATCTGCTACTCATAACATTCAAACAGTTTAGTCTGTTCTTAACAGGAGGTGTAATATAGTTGTCGTCCTGTGTGTACTGGTCATGAGATGTCTTAAGATGTCATTTTATTTAAACAAAGTTTAATTGACCTGACTTAGTCTGCTTAGGGTCCTGGGGCTATGTTCTGGCTAGGGTCCCGGACTCCTAAAAATGTCAGGGCTGTAATCTGAGAGCTGTAATAATTATGTAAGTATCTAAGTAGGAGTTTAGTTGAGTATGAGGTTTAATAGAACCAACAATAAAACTGAAGCAGTTCCTCCTATCCATTATGCAGGACTAATCACCAGTGTTGATTTTGATTTAGTTTTAGTCAGTCTTTTGACTAAAACGTAATTTAGTTTGTCATGATTTAGTCATCTGAATTGTTTTTAGTTTTAGTCGACATATTTGATCCCTACTTTATTCGCTGAAATATTTAGCTTGAACATAACGAACTTCGAGGGCGTTTGAAACGCACTACCGTAATACCGCTAAAATAGGAGCTCGCTCATTTGACCGCAGTTTCAGAATGGCAGGTCTGCAGATGTTGTATTTTATCGGAGAGAGTCGCCTCACAGGTTTACAAAGAGTCTCGTTGTCCTTGAAAAAAAAAAAAAATCAAATGAAATGTGCCAATATATCGACTCTCGTCTTTCTCTCAGGTGTTAACATTGACGAGTTGGTTTCATGAGAACCAATAGAGGCTACTTGTACTGTCTTGCCGGGGTTAGGATCAAATGTCTGCGTCTTGTCACATCACTGATTGGATCGCTGCCCAACTTGTCCCGCCTTTCCACAAAACTAAATCAGATCTGATTGGATGTCGTCTCTGCCAAACATTTTCATTCGCGTTTTCATTCGTTGACAAGTGCCAATTCATTTCGTTATAGTTTCTGTCGTTTTTCATTCCTTTTCATTTAGTCATGGGCCGTTTCTCAATACCAAGTACGCGAACTATGGACTTGCGTACTTCCTAAGTCTGGACTTGCGGGAGAACGCAGTTGGGTAATCCTACAATTGGAACAGCAGCGTACTTGGCTATGGAGACAACACGGTTTACTTTTTACACATAGATAAAAACCTAAAACATGTTGTATAAAGCCTGTCAGTGGTGGAAGAAGCGCTCAGTTCTTTTACTTTCCATTAAACAGTTTAATCTACTACGGTACCAAACGGACCGATCTCATTTAGCATAAAATGGGAAACCTTCCCAAACATACGCCAGCAACCAAACAAGTCGAATTTTAGAAGGGAATTTAATTATGAAACTCAATTTATATCAGACAGTTCATTTTACGAATACAGGCTGAACAAATAACACATATCATCAATAATACTACGTTAATAGCTTCCCGTCACACTCTCCGAATTCGTCTGAGCATTTTTTTATGTACTATAATCTTGATAAACTGAGGCGGTCAGAGTTGAATTTTAACCAACTACATTCGCGGCCTAATAAAACTCTTATAACTCTCATTTTGGTGACACCATAACAGTATTACTTTAGAAATATACATCCAGTCGGGAGTTCCTCCGCATCCGGCATTCCGAACTGCTGGCAGGCATTGTGGGATATTTCGCTGTTCAAGTCTGCACCAAGTCTGGCTCGAATGCATCCGCCGGTAATGTGGCGGATTCGATAAACACTCCGGGGAATTTGGAGCGTAACTTGGTTAGATGCGAACTTGGAAATGGAACAGGCAAATCTTGGCCTGCCACTGATGACGTTCACAATTCACGAGAACCAAGTACAAGATAAGTAAACCGCATATTGAGAAAGAAACGGCCATGGTCCTCGTTCGTTGGACACAGGGTCGTTGAACGAAAACTATGACTGAAATTCATTCATCAACGAAATTAACACTGCTAATCAAAGGTAACCAGAACTCTTTTGGTTGATGTTTCTAGTCCCCCAGTTACTGAAACAAAGGTCACGTAGTTTAGTTGTTATACATATTGGTTATGTACGGCTAGGGTGCAACGATAACGACTTAGGTCTTTTCAAACAGAATCCTAGTTTACAGACAAAAAAAAAACGCCCGCCACAGTTTGAAAAACAGATCAACGCCGTCCTTCACACGAGTCCGAAACTGACAGACTTCGATGCGTGCGTACGTTTTATTATTTTTTCAAATGCGTTCAAATCAGCCGCCCAATCAGAGCTCGGCTGTCAGGCAGACCAGGACGTCCTGCTAGTAAGCACAAGCACCACGCTGACTAGAAAAACATTATTACTAAATGGAACCATTTAACTTGTTTATCTAAGTGCATTCCTAGCTGATGATATAATAACACAAACTAGAGCTGGTCCTGCATTAATCTTCGGCTCTTGTTGTTGTTGACGATGAACAAGACACGGCAGAAAGCTCGTGACACGTTTTGGCAAGGGAATTAAAGAAAGCAAAAAGGAGGGAGTTTGGAAACGCATTGACTTGTGTGTGGCCTATTGGTTAAGATCTGACCATGGACCGAAGTCCAGGGTTCACATCCACCTCACCAAGCCAGATCCTTGAGGACACCATATTGCTTGATTGTAACCTGTATCAATTGTGAGTCGCTCTGGATACGGGTGTCGCTAAATGCCAGAAATGTAAGTGTGAAGGGGTCCCACCACGTTAAACTGGCATCAGCATTTTGTTGTTGTTTAAAAATCGGACTTGGCCTGGAAAGGCTCTAAGTGTCCGGGAAAGTCCAAGTCAAAGCCCTGACTTAGCCCTGATAGAAAAGTGTGGATTACCTACAAAGCAGCTCATGCAAGAAATCGCCATCAGTGAGTTTGAAGTGGTTTTGTAGGGAGAATGGCCAAAATTCATCACTAGGTACTAGAGGAATAGTTTGTTACACCCCCTTCGCATGAAAGCAAAGACCGTGTACGATTTCCCAACAAAGATATTGAAGTGGGTTTGCCAAATCCGAAAATGAAGTATTTAATTGCGTTTTTGTAGTAATCTGATCACATTTCAGGTCAGACTTGTGCAGAAATTGAGAACGTTGTTCACCAAAGGGTTCACGAGGAGTTTTTGTATTTCTGCAACCAGAAATATCGTTTAAGGCTTTAATCCCTCTCATGACTGAGTCTATAATTCAGTCCGAATGGAGCTTCAGCATTTCGTGTGATGCCTGATCCAAACAGTACCACCAGTTCCCGCGCTCTCTGTACCGATTTCATGCCAAGTATTTCTTTATACATCCCGGTTTTATCATGAAAGGTAGGCAGCAGGCGCTCCAGACTCATTTTTTGTGTGTACGTACCATTTATAAATGAGGCCCCTGGTGTTTGCGATCCAGCAGTCAACCTTTAATGGACATTTAGTACTTATTGCTCATAGAAAAAAAAAAAAAAACTGACTCGTGGGATTGTCGTGACTGGATTTTTATAGAACAGCGGCCACTGCGTTTGAAATATGTGTGCTTGCACACCTGCTGACATGCACAGGCGTCACTGTGACACATTTGAAACCACACTGAGTGGACTCTCCTGGGTTTTTTCCCCCTTCAGGCCATTTTTCTACATCATTAAATCTGGAAATACCCAGTCCACACCCAGAGCTGTCATGGACTGAGATTTTCAGATGCAACTCTGTTTATATCCACTGATCTCATTTCTGGGTGGAATATTAAGATTTCGCAATGCATTATGAGTGTAAAGTAAGCACAGCAATTCGATTTCAGTGTGCGTGCAACTGTTTCTTTCACCGACGCAATGTTTTGGCATACATCCTGCTGTGTGTGTGTGAATGTGTGAGCTGTGGATGCACAGGTGCGTCATTTTGTCGTTGCTGAAACCAGCAGAAAATAGCTCCGTGCCATTTATTTACTAATACAGACAGTAATTGGTTTTGCTGCCTCTAACCAGCCTGTCAGGTTTCTGCCGGTGTCTGGAGATCAATTTGAAACACTCTTCCGCAAACTGGGTCCCAGTTAGCTTTGGTGTCTGTTGCCTGCATATCACCTGCTGTTGCAGATTTGAATGGGATCGAGTCGTTTTGTCATTTTGCCAAATCTCAAACGAGAACTGTGGCTGGAGTTGATTCACCAAGCTGTGCTGAACCTGGAGTTTAGTGACTAAGACTAGTGACTGTGTAGCTCCCATTTCATTTATACACAGACGAAACAAAACATTATGACCGTCTGATAGGCAGAGATGTTTAGGTGGGTGACGTGTGGAATTGAATTCCACATGAATTCCCATGGTCTCGTTCCCACACTGCATTCTGTACTCCTCAGACCACAGGCCTTGTTGTTTCGGAGATGCTCTGACCCAGTCGATTTGTCCCTTGGTAAAGTGTCTTAGGTCTTTAGTTCTGAACATTTATCCCAGATTCAACACACCGACTATGAAAACAGACTGTTCACTTTCCATCAAATATATCCTGTATGTTGTTTTTCGGTCTGTGCGTGGTATTAATACTTTCCCTGATACAGTTGGGCAATATGTCAACTTCAGTCCATTCTTGCATTTCAGGCGTCTAACACATGCCAAAAAGTTGTGATTGGGGCAATTTAGGGCTAGTAATGAGGCAAAACAAAGTGAATGATGGTGCGATTTCAACCAGGTGAGGTCAGCATTAGATTATAATCATGATTTGGTACAAAAGTAGCATCCAGGAAAGGCCGAGTCTTTGAGGAACATAGGATCTCCAGTTTGTCAACATATTTCTCAATCTTTCAAAAGGCCCTCAAAGAAAGATTGACATGGATTTGCATATTTCTCCCTCTACAGTGCATAATATCATTAAACGACTCAAAGAATCTGGACTCATTTCAGTGTGTAAAGGGGAAGGACGCAAACCTAAACTGAACACCCTGAACTGGCATTCATCACTAGTTAATAGAACCACATGGGCAAGGGATTAGTTTGGCAAACCTTTGTCCGGCACTACAATACTGAGTTACATTCACAAATGCCACTTAAAACATTATTGTGATCATCCAGAATCGGCGTCGACTTCTCTGGAGACACCGCATGTTGCAAAGCCATGGCTGTGGAAGAAGGGTACGGGTACAGTCCTGAACTGTCCCCAGTTGAGAATGTGAGGAGGTTTTTGAACGAAACATGCGACAATGACAACCCCATACAGTGGTGCTTGAAAGACAACGACCCTAAGCACACAAGCCGTTCTACCAAAGAATGGTTAAAGAAGAATAAAGTTCATGTTTTGGAATGACCAAGTCAAAGTCCTGACCTTAATCCAATTGAAATGTTGTGGAAGGACCTGAATGTGAGGAAACCCAGAGCTGAAGCTGTTCTGTACGGAGGAATGGGCTAAAATTCCTCCAAGCCGGTGTGCAGGACTGATCAAAAGTTACAGGAAACGTTTAGCTGCAGTTATTGCTGCACAGGGGGGTCACACCAGATACTGAAAGCAAAGGCTCACATACTTTTGCCACTCACTAATATGTAATACTGGATCATTTTCCTCAATAAATAAATGACCAAGTATAATATTTTGTCTCATGTGTTTAACTGGGTTCTCTTGATCTACTTTTAGGACTTGTGTGAAAATCTGATGATGTTTTAGGTCATATTTATGCAGAACTATAGCAAATTCTAAAGGGCTCACAAACTTTCAAGCACCACTGTACTTAAGACCTGTTTGCAGGAATAACAGGACAAAATAAGACCTGAAACACTTAATTGCTTCTCGTTATCCTTGGTGCTTATGTCTTAGGTGCTGTGTGAAGGAATGGCAGCATTACAAAGTGGTAGATGGTTTGCCGTCCCAACTTTTTTGGAACGTGTGGAAGGCCTGAAATGCAGGAATGGATGTTTAGTAACAACAGAAAAGCTGACCAAACAAAACGGGCATAAGCGGGGCCATTAGGGGTTGCTGTTAAAGTGTCAGAGGCAGTTTTGTAAAGCGGCCTTCCGTCACTCAAACATGGTCTGTCATGCCTGCGTTTGACTCTCGACCTGGCTGGAAGGCACCTCCAGTGCTCGCACCCGGTCCCTGGGGCAGTAGGCTTGTGAATTAGACTGCCGCACCACCCGAGCGACCTGCTATACTTGGACTGTCGCCAGATCATGTCAGTATATGTAGCCATGTTAGACCCTGTTGTAGACGAGACGGCATACAGCAGAAACGTCATCTTGAAAGTGGCGCTCACACCAAACCCCAAACGCCGCATTTTATTTATCGTGGTAATTGTAGTAGATTTTTCTCAGCATACATCCAAATCAGAGGTTGTAGCCGCTGGTAATTATATTCAATTAAGAATGCAGGGACTCTGACACGTATAATTATAGACGGGAAGCTCTGGGTTTAATATGTGATAATCTGAGGAAACACACACTCTCATATACACAAAACACACATGCACACAAAGTTGTACTTTGGAAGATGGGAATATATGCAAGGTTAATTGGCCCCAGAGGTATCGCTGGCTGTATGTCACATGCCTTCAAGCTGTACTGACCTAATGAGGATCACTGTGGATTGAGCCTTGAATCACACACACACACGGACCCAGATTCAAGCTGTGATAATTTATGCAGAAGCAAATAACAGAAGTGTGCAGCCAAATCAATGTAAGGCAGTAATAGATGCTTCATTTGCCTTCTAGTGGATCCTCATGCTTGCTTTAGTCTAACTGGAACGTGGCCCACCACCTGGTTGGACACACAGTTGGCAGCTCTGCAACAGTGACCCCGTCCGAGACCCGAGTGGTGGCCTGGCATCTCTTCTGGGGGCACTTGTATGACCTTGGTAAAGCAGGGGTAAAACGAGAATATAAAATATATTGTCCAGTTGTTAGGGTTATTACGGTAGACGTGCCGCTCTAGTAATTATGGTAATTTTTTTTTGCCAATTTGTATTTTTTTTTTGTGAACTATATTGAAACGGTAAGCTTAATTGAAATAATACTTCAAATAAAAGTCAAATAAAACCACAATCTGAATTCATTGCCGTTTTCAGCAACCTTGTCTGTTGTCAGGTCCGATTTATTTCTATAATGCGTCTTACAATGGAGCACTCTCTCAGTGTTTACAATTTTACCTTCTAATATCTTCTGCGGACGAAGTGCCACCAACGACTTTCCTGCTTAGACACAGAATCCTGGAGTGACTCTGTGTATCGGACCACTTAATGCCCATGTGCATATTTCACATTTTATTTGAAGTATGACTCCATGAATTTAGTTTCATTCTTGTATTCATCATCTACGCCGCCCAAGGAGGTTGGGTCCCTTTTTGAGTCTTGGTCCTCCCAAGGTTTGGTCCTCATAACACTTAGGGAGTTTTTCCTTGCCACTGTCGCCCTAGGCTTGCTCAATTTGGGATTGGACGTAGATATTAGGAGATGATCTAAATTTGTATAGTTGCTTTGAGACAATGCTCCACTGTAAAAAGTGCTATAGAAATAAATCTGTCTTGGCTTGACTTAATATCTAGGGCTAGTCCCAAATTGAGCAAGCCTAGAGTGACAGTGGCAAGGAAAAAAAACTCCAAGACTCAAAAAGGGACCCGTCCTCCTTGTGTACTGCAGTCTTGTATGATAGTTTCAAATCATTTACCAGCAGTCTTACTAAACCTTCAAGCGTAATTCATTAGTAATAAGTCATTAACCCCATGTTCGTTCTGTGGCCATAATTTTTCCTGATTTACAATAGTTCTTAATTATGTGCTCAAGCAAACTAGTCTTGCCTCGCTGTCGGGACCGACGTGTCCTGACATATCTGGATTAAATCGGAGAACAGGTGGTGAAACGGCCAGTGTGGGAGGGAGCATCAAGTCAGTGAAGTCCTACGTAATAATGTTCAAATAATTAAATAACATTGTAAAAGACATTTTCTCTGCTGTCGTTAGTGTATGTTGTGTTTTAGCAGTGCTCGACCTCCTACCAACCTTATGGTATTTCAAACTGAACACTTTCGGGGCCTTTGATTTTTGTGTGTGTGTATGTGGGTGGCCCGGTGGAATCGTACTCGAGAGCTGAGTCAGAGCACCCACTTTACTTTCACTCTCTCTCTCTCACACACACTCACTCACTCGAACACACTCAGTAGGTGTTCCATCCTCATTTTATTTCCTCGCTGTTCAAAGTCTAGGCCAAGTGTGAGTGCAAATCCAAATAATTATCTTTTTCCACCTTTGAGTTTGGCACTTGGCTTAGTACTATGTTTTTGTGTTTGTGTCCAGGTAGACTGTAGTGTGTGAGTGTGTGAGAGTGTGAGATGAGGGGTAAGTAAAAAAAATAAAAAGAAAAAGAATGCAAGTGTTTCTAGGCTCTAGTAAAAGGTTTCCACCTTCTGTTGTGTTAGAAACCAAATCCTCTCTCTCTGGCATTGTAAATTAGGGCGTGGCTACGGCTGCAGCTAAACTGGATATTTGCCTCCTTTTGTATAACTGACATACCTACCTTTTATTGTGCCTGACAGGCACAGAGGCCACCTGTTAGGCACAATGGCAACAGTCGCAAAAACACCGCCTTCATCACTTTTGGCATCCGGAGAATGGCACAAGGGCCGGTACTTTTCATTTTTCCTGACAGGCACCGAAGCGACTTCTTAAATGTGTGGGACAAGCACACAGACCATAGTTTCTTCATTTTGCCTTTTGGGCACAGAATCATGTTATCTGTCAGGCCCTAGACTACAGCTTCTCCATTTGCCTATTAGACACAGAGGCCACTTATTTTTCATTTTGTCTATCAGGCACAACAACCATGACTTCTTTGTTTGTCATATTAGGCCCAGAGACCTCAGTTTCTACTTTTGCATTTTGCCTAATAGGCACAGAGGCCACAACTTCTCAGTTTGTCTCAAAAGGCACAAAGGCTAGTACTTTTTGTTTTGCCTGACAGGCACAGAAGAGACTTCTCCATTTTTCCCACCAGGCACAAGGGCCATTACGTTTTCATTCTGCCTAGCAGGCACAGAAGCCACAGCTTCCCCTTTTTGCTCAACAGTTTCAAAGGCCAGTACTTTTTCATTTTGCCTGACAGGCACAGAAGCCACATCTCAATTTTCCCACCAGGCACAAAAGCCAGTACTGCTTCATTTTGCCTGACAGGCACAGAAGAGACTTCTCCATTCTTCCCACCAGGCACAAGGGCCATTACGTTTTCATTCTGCCAAACAGGCACAGAGGCCACAGCTTCTTCATCAACAGTCACTGAGCCCACAGTTTCTTCATTTTGCCTGACAGGCACAGAAGCCACATCTCAATTTTCCCACCAGATACAAAAGCCAGTACTACTTCGTTTTGCCAGACAGGCACAACTTCTTCATTTTTCCCACCAGGCACAAGGGCCATTACATTTTCATTCTGCCAAACAAGCACATAGGCCACAGCTTCTCCATTTTGCTCACCAGATTCAAAGGACAGTACTTTTCATTTTGCCTGACAGGCAGTAAAGTCATGATATTAGGCCCAGAGGGCTCAGCTTCTACTTTTGCATTTTGCCCACCAGGCACAATGGCACAATATTGGCATACTTTTATTTTACTTTACCTAACAGGCACTGAGCCCACAGCATCTTCATTTTGCCCCACAGGCAAAGAAGCCACATCATTTAAATTTTCCCACCAGGCACAAGTGCAATTACGTTTTCATTCTGCCTAACGGGCACAGAGGCCACAGCTTCTCCATTTTGCTCATGAGATTCAGAGGCCAGTACTTTTCATTTTGCCTGACAGGCAGTAAAGCCACTTCTTAAATTTACCTGGCAAGCACAGAGACCATCTTCTTCCTTAGTGGAATTTTTTACCGGTCCAGGGTCCTAGTCTACAGTGTCTCCATTTTGCCTGTTAGACACAGAAGCTGCTGATTTTTCATTTTTGCCTATTGGGCAAAAACGACAATGACTTCTTTATTTATGATATTAGGCCCAGAGGCCTCAGCTTCTACTTTTGCATATTGCCCACCAGGAACAATGGCCAATATATATATATTTTTCATTTTAACCAACAGTCACTGAGCCCACAGTTTCTTCATTTTTGCCTGGCAGGCACAGAAGCCACATCTCAATTTTCCCACCAGGTACAAAAGCCAGTACTACTTCGTTTTGGCTGACAGGCACAACTTTCTTCATTTTTCCCACCAGGCACCAAAAGGGCCATTACATTTTCATTCTGCCAAAAACAAGCACATAGGCCACAGCTTCTCCATTTTGCTCACCAGATTCAAAGGACAGTACTTTTCATTTTGCCTGACAGGCAGTAAAGCCATGATATTAGGCCCCAGAGGCCTCAGCTTCTACTTTTGCATTTTGCCCACCAGGCACAATGGCCATACTTTTATTTTACTTTACCTAACAGGGCACTGAGCCCACAGCATCTTCATTTTGCCCCACAGGCAAAGAAGCCACATCATTTAAATTTTCCCACCAGGCACAAGTGCAATTACGTTTTCATTCTGCCTAACGGGCACAGAGGCCACAGCTTCTCCATTTTGCTCATGAGATTCAGAGGCCAGTACTTTTCATTTTGCCTGACAGGCAGTAAAGCCACTTCTTAAATATACCTGACAAGCACAGAGACCATCTTCTTCCTTAGAGGAATTTTACCGGTCCAGTCCTAGTCTACAGTGTCTCCATTTTGCCTGTTAGACACAGAAGCTGCTGATTTTTCATTTTGCCTATTGGGCAAAAACGACAATGACTTCTTTATTTATGATATTAGGCCCAGAGGCCTCAGCTTCTACTTTTGCATATTGCCCACCAGGAACAATGGAGAAAAAAATATTTTTTTTTATTTTAACCAACAGTCACTGAGCCCGCAGTTTCTTCATTTTGCCTGGCAGGCACAGAAGCCACATCATCTCAATTTTCCCACCAGGCGCAAAGTCAGTACTTCTTCGTTTTGGCTGACAGGCACAACTTCTTCATTTTTTCCCACCAGGCACAAAGGCTATTATTTTTTCACAGACTATAACTTCTTCCTTTTGCCTTTTGGGCAAAGAGTCATTTTTATCTGTCAGATCCTAGACTACAACTTAGCGATTTGGCCGTTAGACACTGAGGTCATCTTCATTTTGCCCCACAGGCAAAGAAGCCCACATCATTTAAATTTTCCCACCAGGCACAAGTGCAATTACGTTTTCATTCTGCCTAACGGGCACAGAGGCCACAAGCTTCTCCATTTTTGCTCATGAGATTCAGAGGCCAGTACTTTTCATTTTTGCCTGACAGGCAGTAGTAAAGCCCACTTCTTAAATATACCTGACAAAGGCACAGAGACCATCTTCTTCCTTAGAGGAAATTTTACCGGTCCAGTCCTAGTCTACAGTGTCTTCATTTTGCCTGTTAGACACAGAAGCTGCTGATTTTTTCATTTTTGCCTATTGGGCAAAAACGACAATGACTTCTTTATTTATGATATTAGGCCAGAGGCCTCAGCTTCTACTTTTGCATATTGCCCACCAGAAACAATGGAGAAAAAAATATTTTTTTTTTTTTTTTAACCAACAGTCACTGAGCCCCCCGCAGTTTCTTCATTTTGCCTGGCAGGCACAGAAGCCCACATCCATCTCAATTTTCCCACCAGGCGCAAAGTCAGTACTTCTTCGTTTTGGCTGACAGGCACAACTTCTTCATTTTTTTTCCACACCAGGCACAAAGGCTATTATTTTTTTTCACAGACTATAACTTCTTCCTTTTGCCTTTTTGGGCAAAGAGTCATTTTTTATCTGTCAGATCCTAGACTACAACTTAGCGATTTGGCCAGTTAGACACTGAGGTCATTCTTTTTTTTTTTTTTTTTGACGATCAGGCAACAATGACTATGACTTCTTTATTTGTCGTGTTAGGCCCAGATCTTTCCACTTTGCCCACCAGGCACAAAGGCCAATACTTTTTTTGTTTTGCCCAACAGGCACAGATACCACAACTTCTCCATTTTGCCTGACAGGTATAGAAGTCACAATATATTCACAATTTCCCCACCAGGCACAAAGCCCAGTACTTTTTCATTTTGCCTGACAGGCAGTGAAGCCAGATTCTTATATTTCCCTGACAAGCGTGGGGAGATCATAGCTTCTTCATTTTGCCTTTTGGACACAGTCATGTTCTGTCTCCTCCTAGTCTACAACTCATCAGTTTTGCCAATTAGACACAGAGGCCACTAATTTTTCATTTTGTCCATCAGGCACAACAACCATGACTTCTTTTTTGTCATATTAGACTCAGACACCACAGCGTCTTCATTTTGCCTGACAGGCAGAGATGTCACAACACTCCTTTATATGTACTGACAGACTTGAAGACCATACCTTATTTCCAGGGCTGGCAGGCACTACTTTTCCTTAGTGAGTGTCCTTTATGTCCTGTTTACTGTTAAACCTGTAATACTGTCCATACTGGCAGACGCTGAATATATATATTGTCTTAATGGATTGAAGTCATGTTGCGTTTTAAAGGAGATGGCGATAAAATGAGGTGATGCTGTACAGTGGGAATCAGTATTGAACAGCTCAGCTTTAAAAGCGTTTGCCTCGAGGGGTTAACCACCTAGGTGATTTATATCACTTGTACAGAGTTTATTGTCAAATTTATGGACCTTCTCGATTATGTTTCATATAAAACGTTTTCTGAAACCACATCATCAATGATATGGCCTCATTTGTGAAACCCCGGTGCAAGAAAAAAAAAATTATTGGACACAAAATATCTTGTCAGACTGGCTTGAGTGTAAGAGGGATATTGTGCTTTTGATTTTTGTTGTTGAATGCGTCCTTTATCCTCGTGTTTTACATGGTTTTTGGCGAACGATTTGTCAAAACAAAGGCACTTTGCCAATACATGCATCTGTTTTTACCCACACTCCAGGTCAGGGGTTGTGCGCGTGTATGTGAGTGTCTTTGTGTGTGTGTGTGTGTGTGTGTGTGTGTGTGTGTGTGTGTGTGTGCGTTTGTAGAGGTGAATAAAGCACTTCAAAGGCTTGCCGCCTGCTCTCAGAGTATCGGCACCTCCAGCCATGTGGAAAACACGGCCCATCTGCCATCGCAGTGTGTATGATCTGTGTGTGTGTGTCCCTCTCTCTGATATTTTTCTGTTTCTTTCATTTGGAGGTCCAAACCAAGTGCACTTTCACTCTACCTCTCGCTCTGGCTCACACACACACAAATATATATATATATGTATGTATATAATGTGTGTGTGATTGTCCGTCCTCCTAAACTGGTTATGTAAAATGGTGGAAATTTCAGTCTCAAATCCCAAACAGGCGAATGCTGCATCTCTCACTTTCTCTCCCCTTCATCTCTCCTTCAGTTACCACGGCAACCGGCATGATGACGACATAAGTACATCATGTCAGCCTTGAGAAACAGAGAGTGAGGAACAAGGACTCAGTAATGGCAGAGTCCTACAATAACCTTGTCTATGGGAGGCCGATAACACTGACAGGTCATTAATACACACCGCACATGCCGACGCGTTTCATATCAGTCACAGCAGGCCTACGGGAGGTGTGTGTGTGTGTGTGTGTGTTTGAGAGGGAGTATGATGGTGACTATAGTGCACTGCGCCTTAGTCTAGGTGTGCGTGTCGGGTTTGGGCAGTATTGATTTTACCCCGTTCATGATTTTTTCCTAGTTGTGATGAACGATTTAATCATCTGATAGCATGGCGAGAAATCGTCATCGTCTACACTGGAGACCGGAATGTACCATTCTATAGGTTTAGAAGTGTTTCGCAATATTTGTGAAGGTTAAAAGTGGCCAATTGGTGCAATCTTATGTGTGCGCTCCACAATCCGTCTGGTAATGTTGGCCAAGATGGTTGCAAGGACTGTCTGCATACTTTTGGCCCTGCGGCGGCGTATATGTGTGTAAAGTCCTCATAAACCTAAAAGTTTTACATCAGGATTGTGCCGCTCGGGTGGCATAGTGGTCTAAAGTGCTAGGCCACCACCGCGAAGGCTTTGAGTCTCGATGGTGCCTCTGGCCTGGCCTAGATGCACTTTGCTGAGTCTGAGGGAGGGACGGTTGGACTGGGAATCTCTCTGGCCGATAGAGGTGCTGGCAAAGACTGTGGGCACACCAGGTGAGCAGCTGCTGGTGAAAAGAAGGGGCCGGCTTTGATTTCAGTCTGACTGACTGGGGGTTTGATGGCGAGTGTAAATGAACGTGGGTAAAGTTGTACAGGTAAGCGCCGTTTTACGACTGTCCGATTTATGACTGTTCACTTTAATGACCGAGGTCTTAAAATAATAATAAATCATAATAATCCCCCCCCCCAACAGCCAATCAATGCTGGGCAGAGGTGGAAGTGAAAGGTGTGTGCCAGGTACACTTATTCTAAGAAATTTTGGGCTTGTTTTTCTGTAAAGTCGTTTAGAAATATTGCTAGTTGTGGGACGTTGGGGCTTATTTCTAAAGTGTAGCATATTTGGGTGTGTTCCTGATCCTGTCTCTCTCTCCAATATTCCTGCAAGCTGGTTTTGCTCAACCTCTAAAGTTAAAATGAAATGTACACTCATTATAAATGTTATTATTATTATTTTAGCTGATCAAATGATCAGTCTCTGACATTG
This sequence comes from Ancistrus triradiatus, assembly GCA_025084515.1. Classification (NCBI taxonomy): domain Eukaryota; kingdom Metazoa; phylum Chordata; class Actinopteri; order Siluriformes; family Loricariidae; genus Ancistrus; species Ancistrus triradiatus. Next base: position 122,636 of record JAJAGP010000653.1, on the reverse strand, counting down.
TACTAGGTCGCCTGTTTCGGGCTTGTTTCAGCCAGTTCACTTCTTTTCGTTTGTTTCCATTGACTTAACTGTTTTTCTCGTGGGATCTGGCAACCCTGGTGTGTTTGGACATTTGGACTAGAGATTCAAATTCGTTTCATATGTTTAGAGACTTGTTTGTGTATGAATTGCCACTAATTTGTAACTATTGACCATTTCAGTCATCGACCCCTCTCTCAGAACGTAATGCGTCAGGATCGAACTACAAAGCGCATGAAAAGACCATGCGTATTTACATAATTGGTTGGCGCACTGGCACAGCAGGTAGTGTTGGTGCCACAAAGCTCTGAAGACCTGGGTTTGATCCTCTGGTTTGCAAATACATACCTGCTCTTATGTGCTCCTAGGTGGAAACCACTTTTTGTATTGCCAATGATGGGCTGGCACCCTGTCCGGGCTATACAAGATGTTTGATGTTTCTGGGTTGGGGTCCGTGACTTCAACTGATACTGACATTTGAATTAAAGCTTAGCATTTGCCGAATTTTTAGCTGATATATCATTTCCAAAGTGGAGCAACTCCATAAAGCCACATACCTGCATTTAGGGTGTGTGTGTTGGCACACGGTTAAAAATAGCACGCTATAAATAGTGCTCTGCCATCTTTGTAAACTCATTTCAACACCAATAGGGTAAATGAAGAGACATGTTTTTCCTGTTCTCTCCGAGTGCTTTGTCTCTGTTCTCTACTGTTCTGACTCGAGCGCGTTCTGATCCCACGCAGCGCTTCGCTCTTTAGATTAGTCTTTTCGCTTAAACTGGAAATCTGGACGCATGCATAGATGCACACTGCTAAACAATTAAACCCGGTTCAAGAAAGTAGCGAGAACGAGAGCACAGGACAAAGTCAGCAAGAGTGTACTAAAACACCAGTAAGGTTATTGATGGTGAACCAGTAAGGCCTTGCATGCATCCAGCTAAAGCAGCAGTGTTAATTTCGTTGATGAACGATTTTCGTCAGTTTTCGTCAACGACCCTTTTTTTCCACCGCAAACGAGACCATGTCTAAATTAAAAGGAATTTACATTTACAGCAATTAGCAGCCCTTATCCAGAGCGACTTACAATTGATGCAATCTTACAATCCAAGCAATTGTGGGTTAAGGGTCTTGCTCAAGGACCCAACAGTGGCAGCTTGGCAGAGGTGGGATTTGAACCCTGGACCTTGTGGTCCATAGTCCTGTACCTTAACCATCAGGCTACCACAGGAATGAAAAACGACAGAAACTAGGACGAAATGAATTGGCACTTGTCAACGAATGAAAACGAGACGAAAATGTTTGGCAGAGACGACATCCAATCAGGTCTGATTTAGTTTTGTGGAAAGGCGGGACAAGTTGGGCAGCGATCCAATCAGTGATGTGATAAGACGCAAACATTTGATCCTAACCCCGGCAAGACAGTACAAGTAGCCTCTACTGGTTCTCATGAAACCAACTCGTCAATGTTAACACCTGAGAGAAAGACAAGAGTCGATATATTGGAACATTTCTCATTTGATCTCAAGGAAAACAAGACTCTTTGTAAACCTGTGAGGCGACTCTCTCCGATAAAATACAACAAACTTGAAACGACATCTGCAGACCTGCCATTCTGAAACTGCGGTCAAATGAGTGAGCTCCTATTTTAGCGGTATTACGGTAAGGCGTTTCAAACGCCCTCGAAGTTCGTTCGTTATGTTCAAGCTAAATATTTCAGCGAATAAAGTAGGGATCAAATATGTTTCCAGTTCGTGACGTGAATATATTTTTCTTTGTCTAAAAGTGTTCATACCGTCTTTAAGGAGTACTCGGGTAACACAAGTCCGTTTTATACTGTAATTATGAATACATGCATATAGAGCATAAACGTACGTCTGACCTGCTGATCTTATATGTTTAACTTGATTCAATTCTGCAATATCTCATGAGTGTCCACACCGAGTTTGAAGCAGATCTTTGTTGGAAATTTTGAGTAATAACTTTAATGTATACAGTTATTTTCAGTGTGTGCATGTAGATGTTTCATTTTCAATAACCCAAGGGAAATGTTAAAAAAATGACATATTGCAACCTTAACATTTCATGTTTTAGTCAACTGAATCTACTGTAGATTTATTTGACTCTGATCTTATGATTAGTCGACTAAAAGTAAAAATAATTCAGATGACTAAATCATGACTAAAACTAAATTACATTTTAGCCATAAGACTACGACGAAAACTACATCAAAATCTGTCAAAATGAACACTAAACCAGCCCTGGACCAGTACTAACCAGCTTGACCCAGAAAACTGTGCCCATGTTTTCCATATTTAGGAAGGTCCATTGTTTTGCTGCTGACACTTGGCCAACTGGCTAAACAACTAATTCAAGGCACCAAGGGAGGACACGTGAACATGATTGCTAATTTCCAACTTATTGTTTTACACCAACTCAATTTCCTCTTTGTTGTCCAGAAAGTTACTACTTACCAAGTCCCAGATGTTTTGCTAATCATTACACAATGTCCACTGAGGTGCTCAAAAAATACATGGAGACGATTGAATCCACTGCTACTGATTTATGGTTTTGATGTTTAAATAATACCGCTGTTCATTTTCATAAGCACCTTATACATGGCGGTGATAGGTAACTTTTGAAACTGTTGACGTTTTATTGGGTGCACTCAAGTTCGTTTGAAAAAGTTCTGTTTTGATGAAACTAGATTTTTAGTAGTCGAGGAATTGGATGGGCTCTGTGTTCAATCTTAAAGAGCAACATGGACGTGAGCAAGAGTAGAGAGAACATGCATCGATAACGACCAGCCATTCCTTACGACTATAATGGCATAATAGCTATACACTGCCTGGCCAAAAAAAGGTCACCACCTGGATTTAACTAAGCAAATAGTTAAATGGTTAAAAAAGAGCCTCCCTTCGTTTAATTACTGCATCATTACTACATTGGTGATTGTGCCTCAGCTGGCAACAAGTTCTTGAACCCTAACTGATGCAGTGAGCAGCTTCTCATTGGTTAAACAACCATGTCGAAAGACACATCCTGTGGTTGTGGATAAGATGTTCATCTGTTTTTCAGAAGGGTCAGATTGTGAAAGAGTGGTTCAGGAAGCATGAGGCATCATTTACGCACATGGATTGGCCACCACGGAGTCCAGACCTGAACCCCATTGGGAATCTTTGGGATGTCCTGGTGAAGACTTTGCGCAGTGGAACAAATCTCCCATCATCAGTACAAGATCTTGGGGGAAAAATTATGCAACTCTGGACACAGAGTGACAAATGTTTTCTAATAATTAGCAAAAATCCAGGGAGACGAATGAATCCACTGCTACTGATTTATGGTTTTGATTTTTAAATAAAGTTACTGTTGCATATTTTTTTTGTAAGAACCTATAACGTGGTGGTGATATTTTAACCTTTGAAACTGTTTGCGTTTTATTGGGAAGTGTACACTCTGTTCAGAAAGGTTCTTCCAGTCTAAGTGCTTGCTGTTATTTCCGTTTTGATGAAGCTGGAGTTTTTATTAGCTGCTGCGTTCCGTCTTAAAAACCGACATGGAGGTGATTTTTGCCAGCTTGCCCAACCGTCTCAGCCTAGAACCCCCTAGCAGGGAGTGACAGCAGATACAGCCGATTAGCATGATCTTATTTGCATAATTGCAAGGTTATTATTTTAGGAGCGTTTGATGGAGCTGTGATGAGACTCTTCCATGTAAGGAAGGCTTCTAACGGAGAAAGCTCAGCACTACATTTACAGCACTTGGCAGACACCATTATCCAGAGCACCTTTACAATTGACTGGAGCAGTTCAAGGTTAAGTGTCTTGCTCAAGGCCCCAACACTGGCAGTCTGACAGAGCCGCGTTTGGAACTTACAAGCTGACGATTAGTAGTGCGGAGCCTTAAACCCTGAGCCAGCACAGTATGATCTCATTTATTAAGACGAAATTGTTTTAGCAGCCAAGACCAGAATTGTTGTGACTTCGAAGATCCCCTTTGCTTTCGGACGTGGGTGTCATCACTGAAGTTATCTCTGCCTTCAAAATGAAGTTCCCCAATCCAAAAACTACAAACAAAGGATGTCGGCTAGTGGAGACGAGGAGAAAGGCGTGATCTCATTAGCCTTGCTACATAATTAGAACTTTTAAGCAGCAGGATTTGACAGACTGGTGTGGGACTTATGAATTATGCAAGTTAGATGTCACCAATTGTTATCTCTGCCTAAAAGGCAAGGCTTCCTCCACAAAAACACGAGCAAGTCATGACAGCTGGTATGAGCTTATTTGCAAAATTGCAAGATTAAGTGGGACTTCTGGGAATTGTGTGAGTCTCATTGAACGTCCCTTCTGCGCTGGAAGTGGGTGTCGTTGCCGAAACGTCTCTGCCTACAAAGGAAGTCTTAGAGCGTCTGTTGAAAATCATCCCGCTTTTAAAATAGTCGCCTGTTCTCTTAGAGTCTGAAATCAAGCAGCTTTGTTCTCATGTGAGGTCTTAGAACATTCAAATAACGAGAAAACAGGTAGCGTGCCCTGACAGCCCTGTTCAGAACAGTCACGTTCGAGTGTCTGTTCCTTTAAATGTTAATCAGCCACTGCACACCAAGTACGACTTCATGACTCGAGTTACATAAACATCTTTAACATCCTGATACGCCAGCGAACTCAAACATTGGTAATGGCCTCAGCTGTTAGCATTAGCTCATGCTAAACCGCCAAAGAAACATAAGCAAAGAAGCATAATATTTTTAAAATACATGCTTTTCCCTCATCTGCAGTTTTGGACCATTGGAATTGATTGCTCTTTTAGGAGATGCTTTGTTGCCAGTGCACAGTCATACAGGTGTTTGCTGACTGTACCTGGGACATTGAAAAGAAAAAAAGAAACCATATCCTTTCAAACATTCTGTCCTTTATGGACATTGTGGCATGTCTCATCTACAGCTCTGGAAAAAGTTGAGGCCACACCATTTTCTTAAAATCAACATCTCTGTAAGTATGGCAGCAAGGCCATTCCAGTATCTGATGAATTCCAGCGAGCTACCAACTAGGTGATCACCTGAACCAAATCTGATTTGCTGAGGAAAAGTAGAAGACTAAAGATTAAAACAGTGTTAATGTTAACAAATGAATCTAAACTTGTTTTCTTTGTATTATTAATTGAGGTCTGAAACCCTGCATCTTCTTTATCTTGACCTCGTTGTCGTTTACAGCAAATAAATGCTCTTGTCATTGCTGCAAATAAATCGTATTATTTGGATTTTCTCAGTAATTTATAAGATAAAACAAACATGTCTCATTTCACTCAACCACATACAGTACCTGCAAATATTAAAACCAGAATAACTGGTCACTTTGCTGCGGTCTTGTGATTTGTATGGGCCATTTTTGGAACTCTCATGAATTGCTTAAACCTTATGATGTTCCCTTTGGTACGAGCAGTAGGTGTCTAGACATAAAAACCCTGTTGAGACGCCTAGAAATTTGCGCCAAATCAACGCTATCGGCAAAGAGGGGTCAGTAGGGACAAGTTACCCGAGTCTAGCTCAGGCTAACTTGGTTGTCAGGCTAACAGGCTAACTTGCTCTAAAGTATAATTTAAAGAATGTCTTAGCAGCATTACTGTTCATTTTGTTTATCTAAGGAGTGTGTTGTCATTCAAACGTTTCTAGATCTTTTATATACCATTGCTTTCTGAATGCTGCATTTAAATCCTGCTATGGTGGCTACTGATGAATGACATGAATGAGGTATTAGCTTGATCTCGTGGTTAAGTTCTCGTACTTGGCGAACTGCGTGGGATTCTTTTGTATGATGAAAGTCTCCTGAAACCGAGCGCGGTCTCATTCCTGCGAGTGCTAATTGTCAAGACAGCATGATAATTATTGCGTTATTTTAATGGCGGCTGACTCGTGGTGTTGTGTGAGTAATGTAGTGCTCATAAATTCTGAACGACTGCTTAGTTCAGCAGTTCCACTCCCCTTATGAAAATGAACCGCGGTTTTACTATGGGTTCTTGGCAGAGAGAACAGTATGAATGGTTACTATGGTATCTCTCTCATGGTTTGACCAAAGTACCGTAGTAAGACCATGGTAGAGACACTGTAGTAACCATTCATACTGTTCGTAAGCGTTACACCCCCTGTGTACCCCCAAAGCCCTGCCTAATTTCACCTAATAGGCTCCACCGTCCCTACTGTCGTATTGGCTACCAGGCAACAAGACGCATCGGCAACAAATCCTAATCAGCCATAATGACGTGCTACCAAGGTGTCGCAAGAACTCAACAGATACCCCCGTTTCTATTTTGGAAGCACCCCTAGATGACCAGCAGCCTTTCAGTTGCAAATGCAGCCATCTCATGGAGCTTCATAGATCCAGTCAAGGCCAGGTTAGTCCTGCTGAAAAAAAAAAGACAATTTAATATCGTATAACCGTCTTCTGCAGGTGTTTACAGGAGTCCTTTATCAGTGTCCTCTCTGAAGGTGAGTCATACTTGTCAGGTTGAGCCATTTATCTCTCAAAATTGAATTTCTACAGGAAAAATGAAACTCATTTGCACTTCAGTGACTGCACTGTTCGAAGTAATATTAGCAATTAGCATTTACGTTTACAGCATTTAGCAGACGTCCTTATCCAGAGCAACTTACAATTGATAAAATCTTACAATCCAAGCAATTGTGGGTTAAGGGTCTTGCTCAAGGACCCAACAGTGGCAGCTTGGCAGAGGTGGGATTTGAACCCTGGACCTTTTGGTCCATAGTCCAGTACCTTACCCGCAAGGCTACCACAGTCACATTAGCAGATTCTTGAAATCGCGTTTTGGTATTAGCGTTACATTTGAATGGAAAAGGACTGCATCTCGTTATGCTGCATCTTCCCCTCCTGGGCTGTCTCTATTTATCTCTTCCTCTCTCTCTCTCTCTACCTCTGTACAGAGTGAGTAGGAATGGCAGCTGTGTAGGTGGTGTGAATTGTTTTGGGCTGTTTTGAGTGGCGCATTATACCGTCTGAATTACGTGTCATGCCGTTGTTTGGCAGCCGGCACTGACACATCGGTCCTTGTTGACGTGGCCCTGTAGGGAAAAAGGAACATAACGAGTACACTCACACGTCTGGAGAGGAAGATAATGGCATATATGCAATGGTTTCTGTGTCACTTTTTATTTTTCATTCGTATATTTTTTGACAGTTGTAGCCCGCTACTGTTCTCTAAATCTTTTTTTAAATTCTGCTGTGCATGGACATGTGCAGAATCATAACTATTAGGCTTCTCTAAAGCCTTGTAAGGTTAGAGAATACAGAGCAAGGAATCTGGCAGCCCCTTCAGTCGATCTTTTGGTGAACTCATTTGGTCCCCTTCTGATCAGCCATCAGGTTTTCAGCAATCATTATATCAGTATTGTTGTCCTGCTGGAAGCACAACCATCGCTCGTTATAACAGCAAATACTGATACTTTGTGGAGTCCATAATGCCATGCATCCCAGCCAGGGTCCCAGGAATTTTAAAGGAAGAACAACCACTCAACGTCACACGTCTTTCATCATTCTTAAGTGGTGATTGTTGCCAAAAAAGTTCCATTATCTGACCAGTTGATGGTCTAGGGTCTATATCTGGTCTATATCTGGTCTATATCTAGCGAGCCCAAGGTGGTTGTGGTTGGTGGTAACAAGACTTTGTCTCTTACCCATTTCAAATTCTTTTTTGGAGATTTGGTAGCTCTCATGTAGGGGCATTAGTGGTTTGTTTGCACTACTACAGACCTAGTCCCTAGACCCAGAAACTCGGATGATAGAAGCTTGCTAATCCCCACTAATGGGACTCGATTGTCAGAAATCCAGACGGAAGACACCGGAAACTCCTGCCAGATGAACTGTAGACATTACCCAGGAGCAACTGGGGACGTGAATAGGAAGATCTTGCCAGTGTGTCTGAGACACCTTTTGGTTCCGATCCAATTCCAGTGCTTTTTATTATTATTATTGTTACTATTGGCGCACTCAGTTGCAGACTGAAGTCTTGCGTGCTCATGATAATAATGAGTGAATGACGACAATATCGGACCCGATACCGATATATAATCGGATCGGACTCATCTCTAATCTGCATGTCTGATGGTTGGCTACCCATCAGTGTCATGCTGGATCAGAACAGAGTTGTCACCTAGGTTTGTGGTTCCGGTTTGCAGGGTCTTGCATGCATCTGGGTCTAGACTGCTTGGTCTGTAATAATGAAAGTAGACTAAGGATGTCTCGGGTTGAGATGAGATGTAGCCTGGGTTTTAACCTGGATGATGCGCAATCTGACCGACAAGCCTCACCTTGCCAGAGGTAGGAAACGAATCACAGTGGCTCAGTCATTAGAGCGTGGGTTCCAAATGCGTTGTATCTCACACAAATCTGGGCACCGGTTCCCGGTTCATGCCTATAGTCCTCCAGACCGGAGTTGGTGGAAGTTCATGTCTATATTTGAGGTACCTGGTCTTGGGTTGGGTCCTGGGTGTCCCAGGTCACGTCTATGTCAGTGGTCTACCCTGCCAGCAGCTTCCATTGTGTGGGAATTTGTATGGGGTAATAAATTAAAAGGATTTGATGCAATGACATCTCTGTCTCTTTCTCTCAGATGGAAGACCTGATAGCCCGGATGCAGGATGAGAAGAATGGCATCCCTATCCGGACAGTGAAGAGTTTTCTTTCCAAAATTCCCAGTGTGTTCTCTGGTAAGGCACAAGAATGGAGCTATTAGTTATTCAATTATGTGAGGTCAGTCAGGGGATCAACAGCGACTGGTGATTGACTGTCCTATCAGGGTACGCTTAGATCTGCGCACTGTGGCCTCCGGGCACTGGACTGCCTCCCATCTGAATAGTAAAAGTGTTGCATCTTTCAAATGATTGCATCAGTGTGGCAAGTCGCATGTAGCTAATGAGATTCATCACATCTAACGAGAGAGAGAATGGACGAGCAATATGGAGAGAGGGAGAAAGCGAGAAACTGATGCCGATAAACTGGGAGCTGAGATTCCTAGAAAGAGGAGTAAGCAGATCTTCCCCTATCCATCAAGACGCTCATTACATTCAATTAAAATGTCCTCTCTCTCTCTCATGCCTTGCCGAATCCTCTTGGTAGAATCTAGATTCGATTTTGTAAATGGAGATTGCGACGGGTCGCGAGAGTGGAGGCCTGTATCTGTTACAGGCACCGAACGGAGACTGCTGAGTCCGCATGCAACTGCCCCTTCCAGTCCTTCACAGGACGAGAGAGGGAAATCTCACCCTCAGTACTCTTCCTCACACATACACTATGTGGACAAAAGTTTGTGGACAATCAAAAAATACATCCAAAATATGGGTATTAGTGTGGAGTTTGCGACCAGCCTCTGTTCTTCTAAGAGGGCTCTCCACTAGATTTTGGAGCAAGATTGTCGGATTCTGATGTTAGACAATGAGCACTGGCTCAGTTTTGGCAGCATTTTCAATGTGGCTGGAGTTGAGGTCAAGGTCCAACCAAGTTCTGACAGCTGGTAAACCAATTCTCTATGGACTTTAAGGACAGTATGGCAGAAAGCTGATGAACTGACCTGCTGAACTACAAGTCAAATCAGATCTATTTATATAGCGCTTTTTACAGTGGAGCATCGTCTCAGAGCAGGTTTACAATATTAGGTTATCTACTAATATCTAGGGCCAATCCCAAATTGAGCAAACCTAGGGTGACCGTGGCAAGGAAAAAACTCCCTAAACGTTGTAAGGAAGAAACCTTGGGAGGACCAATATTCAAAAAGGGACCTGACCTCCTTGGGCGACTTAGATGCTAAATGTAAGAATTGATTTATCTAGCCAAATAAGTCTGCAATAACAGTTCAAGTAAATATTAGCAGGTAAATAAAATGACGTAAAAGACATGCATATCGGCGTCACTTTAGTTTCGACTGCTTGTCTGTGGAGAATCCTGAAATATTTATATTATGAATGCGTTACAGGCGAACGTTGCTGGAATAGCAGAGCTCACAAATTGGTGATCCGTGTCCACAAACTTTTGTCTTTATACTGTGCAAATGTGCGGCTAGTGCTACCCAACTAGCTTCGGGATAAGGGTGGCTCAGCGGTCAGCGCTGTCGCCTCACAGCTCCAGAGATCTATGTTCTTCTGTGTGGTGTGTGGGTTTTCTGCAGCTACTCAATTTTCCTCCCACCTTCCAAAGACATGACTAGGTCAACTGGTGGTTTCCAAGCATCCTGGTGTGAGTGAGTAAGCGTGTGTGTGTGTGTGTGTGTGTGTGTGTGTGTGTGTGTGTGTGTGTGTGTGTGGGCCTCAGCTCCCAGTGACCCTGAATTGGATTAAGTGGGTATCAGAATGAGTGAGTGATTAGTGTTGTTATTATTCCATGAAAACAGTTTTGAATGCATTTCCCAATCACTGTGTCTCCAGGTTCAGACATTGTGCAGTGGCTGGTGAAGAACTTGAACATTGAGGATCCGGGTAAGTGCTGATTTTTGATCGGACTGATGGTTGGATGGTAGATGGATGTGCGGATGGACGGACTGACGTTTGTGTGGTGGATAAACAGATGGCTGTATGATGTACAAATGGGTGGATGGCTCAACAGACTTATGGACGATGGATAAGAATATATGCATGGATGCATGAGTGGTTGGATGAATATAAGAATGGATGTTTATGATTGATTACTGAATAGATGGATGAAATATCTGATGGATGGAATAATGCTCTCAGTGTGAAGGTGTGCTCATGTGTGAGACTGATGGTTGGAATGGTGAACGTGTGAATAGATAGACTGACTTCTGGATGATTGATTAATGAATGGATGGACAGATGGATGAAAATGTGGACTGGATTATGGATGGATGAATGGATGCATGTTTGTATGACTAGATTGACTAATGGACAGATCTATTTATGATGAATTGCTGAATAGATGGAAGAAATATTTAACAGATGGAGAACTTAATGGGTGAAAGTATGGACTGCGGGTTAGATGGATGGATGTGTGAATGGATAGATTGACTGACGGATTATTAAATGGGTGAAAATGCAGACTGGCTATGGACAGTGGATGGATGGATGGATAAATAAGTGATTGAACATAAGAATGGATGCATGGTTGTATGGATAGATTTAATAATGGATGAATGTGTTTATGATGGATTCCTGAATAGATGGATGAAATATTTAGTAGATGGAGAACTTAATGTGTGAAAGTATGTACTGTGGGTTAGATGGATGGATGTGTGAATGGATAGATTGACTGATGGATTAATAAATGTGTGGATTGATGAGCAGATGGACCGATTGATGAAAACGTGGACTGGCTTATGGGCAATGGGCGGATGCATGAATGTGTGAAGAATGGACTGACCTATGGATGATGGATATATAGATGGATGGATGGGTTTAATGAATGTAGTAATATGAATGTATGGATGACTGGTTGAGGGGGGATTACTGAATGGATGGAATGATAGGTGAACTTAATGTGTACCTGGTTGATTGGATGGATGGTTGGATGGATGAACAGGTAGATGAATGGATGCATGGATAGAAGATTGATTATGCCTGAATTAAATAATGGATAGAATAATAGATGGAGTATTGATATATGAATTCGGTGAATGAGTGGCTGACTTATGGATGGATGATCTAGATGGAGTATTGATGGATAAATGTTTGGACTAATGGTTGGGTTGATGGTGTAATACAATAGGCAGTACTTCACATCATACGTAATAGGAGGAATTATTAGTGGCTCCTGTTAGTGGCCAGTTTTACCATCATCTTCAGAGGTAATAAATAATGTTTTAATGTCTAGTGGTCGTGAAACTTTTGTTTGTCCAAAAAGCAAAGTCAGTCCTAAAAAACGGTGTGCACTGAAAATCAAACCCTACACAACAAAGCATCAGTCAAAGCACAGCGCCATTAATTTATAATCACAATCGGGTATTTGTTGAAATATTAACCAGTTGATCATTTATTCATTAACGTGACTCAGTCAGTCAATAAACTCTCTGCCATGAAAGGTCACAAATGCGGTGGGGGGCAAATGTGGTCGCGTAGTTCCATGGAGTGTGTGTGTGTGTGTGTGTGTAAGTGTAATAAAAGTGTGTGTGTACGCGTCTGTTTTAATGTGTGCCATTAAAGTCTATCGGTTTGTGTCGGGAAGTCTGTGTAGCCGGATCTTAAACTATTAAAAGTTGTAACTCCAAAGGTTTTTCTCTTAAATGCTGTTAGGAGTTTCTGATCACCTTGGTACAGCTGTTGTATGTTGTATGGCCGAACCTGAATGTGGAGCAAAAGCATCTTTGTTGCACTTTAAAATTATGAAACCCAGGTTTGTTGATGGAGGAATCGGTGAATGGATGGATGGATTGAGTGGTAAATATATAATTGATTGATGGAGATTGATGACTTGATTCTCTGCTGAACTGATTATTGAGTGGTGGAGGGATGGATGGATGTTTTCTGCTGAACTGATTATTGAGTGGTGGAGGGATGGATGGATGTTTTCTGCTGAACTGTTTGAGTGGTGAGGGGTGGATGGATGTTTTTTCCTTCTGAACTGACTTATTGAGTGGTGGGAGGGATGATGGATTTTTCTGCTGAACTGATTAATTGAGTGTGGAGGTATGATGGATGTTTTCTGTTGAACTGATTATTGATGGTGAGGGAATGGATGGATGTTTTTTCTGCTGAACACTGGTTATTGAGTGGGTGAAGTGATGATGGATGTTTATCTGCTGAACTGATATTGAAGTGGTGGAGGGGATGGATGGAATGTTTTTCTGCTGAACTGATTATTGAAATGGTGGAGGGATGGATGGATGTTTTCTGCTGAACTGATTATTGAGTGTGGAGGGATGATGGCAATGTTTTCTGGCGGGAACTGATTATTGAAGTGGGTGGAGGATGGAGGATGTTTTCTGCTGAACGATTATTGAGTGGTGGAGGGATGGATGGATGTTTCTTTCCTGCGATCGATTATTGAATGGTGGTAGGATGGATGGATGTTTTCTGCTGAACTGATTGTTGAGTGGTGAGGGATGGATTGGATGTTTTCTGCTGAACTGAATTATTGAGTGGGGTGGCGGGATGGATGGCGGATTTTCTCTTCTGCTGAACTATGTTGAAAGTGGTGGAGGATGGATGGATGTTTTTCTGTCTGAACTGATTATTGAGTGGTGGAGGGATGATGTGATGTTTTCTTCTTAATGATTGTTTGAGTGGTGGGGGGATGGATGGATGGTTTTTCCTCCTGCTGAACTGATTTGTTGAGTGGGGGAGGATGGATTGATGTTTTCTGCTGAAAACTGATTTATTTGACTGTGGAGGGATGGATGATGTTTTCTTTCTGCTGAACTGATTATTGAGTGGTGGAGGGATGGATGATGTTTTCTGCTGAACTTATTGTTGAGTGGGGAGGGTGGATGGGATTTTCCTGCTGAACTGATTATTGATTGGGTGGAGGGATGGATGGATGTTTTCTGCTGACTGATTATTGATTGGTGAGGGATGGATGTGTTTCTGCTGAACTGATGTTTGAGTGGTGGAGGGATGGATGGATGTTTTCCTGCCTGACTGATTGTTGAGTGGTGAGGATGGATGGATGTTTCTGCTGAACTGATATTGAATGGTGAGGGAATTGATGGTGTTTTCTCTGACTGATTATTGAGTGTGGAGGATGGATGGAGTTTTCCGTGCTGAACTGTTGTTTAGTTTGAGGGATGGATGGATGTTTCTGCGGAACGATTTATTGAGTGGTGGGAGGATGGATGGATGGTGTCTGCCTGAACTGATTATTGGTGGTGGGAGGATGGATGGATGTGGTGTTCGGCTGAAACTGATTATTGAGTGGTGGAGGATCATGGTTTTTGCTGCTGAACTGATTGTTGCGTGGTGGAGGGATGGATGGATGTTTTCTGCGGAACTGATTATTAATGGTGGGAGGGATGGATGGATTTTTCTGCTGACTGATATTGAGTGGGTGGAGGGATGGGATGGATGTTTTTCTGTCTAACGGTTATGAGTGGTGGAGGGATTGATGGAATTTTGTTTTCTTTCTTTCTGCTGAACTGATTGTTGAGGGGTGGAGGGATGGATTGATGTTTCTGCTGCACTGATTCTTGAGTGGTGGAGGGATGGATGTTTTCTGCTGAACTAATTAGTTGAGTGGGTGGAGGATGGATGTTTTCTGCTGAACTGATTATTGAAAATGGTGGAGGATGGATGGGATGTTTTCTGGCCGAACTTAATTATTGAGTGGGAGGAATGGATGTTTTTCTGCTGAACTGATTAATTGAGTTGGTGGAGGGATGGATGGATGTTTTCCTGCTGAATCCTGATTTTTGAGTGGTGGGGATGGATGGATGTTTTTCTGCTGAACTGTAATTATTGAGTGGTGGCGGGATGGATTGATGTTTTCTGCTGAAACTGATTATGGAGTTGTGGAGGGTGGAGTGGATGTTTTCTGCTGAACTGAATTATGAGTGGTGGAGGTATGGATTGGATGGTTTTCTGCTGAACTGTTATGAATGGTGGAGGGATGGATTGATGTTTTCTCTGCTGAACTGATGTTGATTGTGGAGGGATGATGGATGTTTTCTGCTGAACTGATATTGAGTGGTGGAGGGAGGATGATGTTTTCCTGCTGAACTGATTTGTTTGAGTGGTTGGAGGATGGATGGATTGTTTCTGCTGACTGATTATTGAGTGGTGGAGGGAGTGATGGATGTTTTCTGCTAACTGATTGTTTGAGTGGTGGAGGGAATGGGTGGATTTTTTCTGCTGAACTGATTGTTGAGTGGTGGAGGGATGGATGGATTTTTCTGCTGAACCTGATTATTGACTGGTGGAGGGGATGGATGGATGTTTTTCTGCTGAACTGATTATTGATGGGTGGATGGCATGGATGGATGTTTTCTGCTGACGATTGTTGAAGTGGTGGAGGGATGGATGGATGTTTCTGCTGAACTGATTATTGAGTGGTGGAGGGATGGTGGATGTTTTCTGCTGAAAACTGTTTTGAGTGGTGGAGGGATGGATGGATGTTTTTTTGCTGACTGATTGTTTGAGTGGTGGAGGATGAGGATGTTTTTCTGCTGACTGATTGTTGAGTGGTGGAGGATGGATTGATGTTTTTCTCTGCCTGAACGGATTATGGAATGGTGAAGGGATGGATGGATGTTTTTGCTGAACTGATTATTGAGTGTGGGAGGGATGGATGATGTTTTTCTCTGCTGACTGATTGTTGGAGTGGTGGAGGGATGGATGGATGTTTCTTCTGCTGATAAACTATTAATTGAGTGGTGGATGGATGGTGGAGTTTCGCTTTCTGCTGAACTGAAGTGGTGGTGGAGGGATGGATGGAGCATGTTTTCTTTCTGCTGACTGATATTTGAGTGGTGGAGGGATGGAATGATGTTTGCTTCTGAAAGATTGTTGAGTGGTGAGGGATGGATGGATGTTTTTCTTTCTGCTGAAACTGTATTATTGAATGTTGGAGGGATGATGGATGTTTTCTGGCTTGAACTGATTATTGAGTGGTGGAGGGAGGATGGATGTTTTCCCGTTCTGCTGACTGATATTGAGTGGTGGAGGGATGGATTGATTTTTCTTTTTCTGCTGAACTGATTGTTGAGTGGTGGAGGGATTGATGGATTTTTCTGCTGAACTGATTATGAGGTGGAGGGATGGATGTTTTCTGCTTGAACTAATTATTGATGGGTGAGGGATGGATGTTTTCTGCTGAACTGATTATTGAATGGTGGGAGGGGATTAATGGAATTTTCTGCGGAACTTTATTATTTATTGATTGGTGGAGGGATGGATGTTTTTCTGCTGAACTGAATTATTGAGTGTGGAGGGATGGATGTTTTCTGCTGAACTGATTATTTAATCGTGGTGGAGGGATGGATTGGATGTTTTTCTGCTGAACTGATTGTTGAGTGGTGGAGGGATGGATGGGATGTTTTTCTTTCTGCTTGAACTGGTTGTTGAGGTGGTGGAGGGATAGATGGATTTTTTTCTGCTGACCTGATTGTTGAGTGGTGTATGGATGGAATTGAATGTTTTCTGCTGAACTGATTGTTGATGGTGGAGGGATGGATTGATGGTTTTCTGTTGAACTGATTATTGAATGGTGGAGGGATGGATGGATGTTTTCTGCTGAACTGATTGTTGAGTGGTGGAGGGATGGATGGATGTTTCTGCTGAACTGATTATTGAGTGGTGGAGGGATGGATGGATGTTTCTGCTGAACTGATTGAACTGGATTAATTGACTGCTGAACTGAATATAGGATGAGGTGTGGATGGATGATTTGATTGAAATGCTGCAATGGTTTCTGATTGATGGAGGTGTGGATAGACGACTGGATGGATGATGGATGAATTGACTGCCAAATTGATTACTGATTGATAGCAGTGGAGATGGATGGATGAACGAATCAAAGCATGAATAGTTTGGATGAGTTATTTGATTCATTAGATGAAATGGCTGCTGAAGTGAATATTGTCCGATGGAGGTGTGGATGGATGATTTACCTGGTGAACTAATTACTGTCTGAGAGATGGATGGATGATTTGTATAACTGGATGAACTGACTGCTGAAGTGTTTATTGACTTGTCTCTATAAGGTGTGTGGGTGGATGGATGGACTGTTGAAACTTCTCATAATTAGATTATAAAGAAAGGAAATCTCCTAATAAGTGTATATGGGCTGATAAATGGCTGAACATTTGGATGGATGGAAGGAGTGATTTGATGGCTGTATGAAGGGTGAATCACCTAATGATTGCACATGTAAGGGTTGGACTGGTTTTGAATTGGATTTGATTCACCGGATGATTAACTGATGGACTGTGCTCTGTGCAGTGGAGGCTCTGCACCTGGGTACACTGATGGCAGCACATGGATATTTCTTCCCCATCTCCGACCACGTGCTCACACTCAAAGACGACGGCACCTTCTACAGATTCCAGGTGTGTAACCGCGATGCATGTTTGATGGTGGCTCTGTAGCTGCTCTGTCTGTTCTCGAATCGGAAGAAAGAAAAACATTCCTTAGTGGATAGATGGACTGAAGAATTGATTGATAGCTGGATGTATGGTTGAATATGTGGATGGATGGGCGATTAATGGACGGACTGACTGATGAATCTACTGGCTGATAGTGGAGGGTATGGATGGATAGTTAGATGTACAGATGAATGGATGGATGTGTGGTTAACACATAGCTGGACTAGTAGATAGATTGATGGATGAATGGATGGATGTAATTTGTTGGTCAGATTAATTGAATTGGTGGTTGACGGATGGATGTATAAAAGCATGGCTGAATGGATCTGTAATTAATGCATAGGTGTACTGATGGATGGATGGATGGATGGATGGGTGATTAGTGGGTAGATTGACTAATGCATGGGTTGATAGTTGCATCAACAGATTGATCAAGGAATCTAGTGATTAATGAATTGGTGGTTGTCGGGTAAGATTTTTGGATAAATGGATGGATGGATGGATTTGTAATTAATGGATAGGTGTACTGATGAATGGATGGATGATTAATGGATAGACTGACTGAATCTACGGCCTGCATGAAGTACTAGATGTACAGATGATTGAATGGATGGATGTGTGATTACTGGATAGATGGACTGATGGTTGGCTGGATGGACGATTAATGGATAGTTTGTTGTATAGATTGATGGATGGCTTAATGGCTAGATGAATGGATGAAGGGATCGACGGATGGCCTATGAAGGGATATATGGATGGGTGGATTGATGGATTGATTCGCTGGTTGATGGATGCACTGATGAACTGATTAAGGAATTGATGAGTGATGATGTGTGCACCGCCCAGCTATGAGAACCAGCCAATGAGAGAGTGAGAAGAACTCATTGAAGAAGGTCAAAAAGAACTACAACTCTGAAGAGTGAGCCACAGCTGTGTTTTTGGCTATAATATTGGAAACTTTCACTTCAGGGCTGACAGCAGTGCATGTTTTTTCGGAGCTTATTAACAGCACACAATTCCAACCGTGTGAAAATGGTTCAGTCGGATTCCAACACGGAGCCGGAACGTCAGTAACCTTTTTTTTTTGCCACGGTGTTATGAAAGAGTCGTGGGTTTTCTGTGACTAAACGAATCTTTAGAAATCTGCACACTGCACAGCGTTGTCATATATCCGGGCTTCTCTATAATGCAGCCAAAAACGAACGAATCACGTCATCTCTGGAGGCCTTATGTAAGCACAACCTTCCACGTAATCACGTTAATCCAGTGGTTCTCAAACTTTTTTTCTCCTTTGGAGATTAGAATATATCAAGGCCCCTCTTTTGAGTCCAGACTCCACCGGAATGTGTTTTGAACAAGGAATTCATACAGAAATGCAAAACTAATTAAAGACGCAAATCACCTTCATGGTGGAATTATTCCAAGTAGCACATATCTTACACGTGCCTCATTCATTTGCCTCGATGTGGCCCTAATCCCCACAGTAGCTCCACGCCCCCCAATTTGGGAACCACTGTGTTAATCCAACATCAAAGAGAGCGCTGTCATGTGATCAGGTTGCTTTTTCAATAAAGTCACTCTTTCTACACCCTCATAACACAGTTCAAGGTCACTGGTGGCCTCGTCCTAACTGGTCGGGTCCCTGCATGGATCTGTCCAACCGTCAGCCGCCTGTGCATCAATTACAAATCCATTCAACCATCCATTTGTACATCCCACTATCCCCCATCCATACATCAACCATCATCCACTGACCAGGATAAGCGGGGTTGAACAGTCCCTCACCTTCTCTAGCGTCATAATCCAATTCAGGGATAAACTGGCAGCTCAGGGTGAAAGGCGAGTCCATCGCCGGGCACGTGGACATGGGTCATGAGCCGAATTACTTTTTTGTGTCTTGTCTCTCCTCTCAGACTCCATACTTCTGGCCCTCTAACTGCTGGGAGCCGGAGAACACGGACTATGGTGAGTGTATAAGAGTGACTGGAGAATAAAACTACACAATAGTGTTCTTGCTTTGGGAACTGATCGGTTCATACAGGTCTGAGACACACTGAAGAACTCTTCCAGGAATAATAAAGGGTCCAGGAACTACTTGACCGTGTGTGTGTGTGTGTTTACCACGAGCCAGGAGGCTTCACCTTTATTTTATGTCACTATGAGCTTAATCAAATCCTTCCAGATGGTCACAGATCAGCTAGATATGGAATTCTGTGTGTGTGTGTGTTTACACCATCTGTGTGTCCTTCACACATGGAGCTCACAGACTCAGGTCAGTGTGGGTTTGCCCAGTCCGAGGCGAGTGTGTACTGAGAGAGGCTTTCTAGGAAATCTGCGATAAGCCTGAGCGTTATCGTGACTCTCATGTGTGTTACCAAACATAGGACTGAGACGTTCACCAATCGATTGCATGAGCAATCACTGACATGCACTCTGTGTGTATGTGTGTGTGTGTGTGTAAATATATATATAGTTGTGTGAGAGGGTGTGTGTTCTCACTGTAATTCACACCTCTCTTCTTCATGTGCAGCTGTGTACCTCTGTAAACGAACGATGCAAAACAAAGCTCGTCTGGAGCTGGCTGACTACGAGGCAGTAAGATCTTCGCTTCTTTATACTCTTTATACTTAATAGTGCATGGAAATTGGAAGCCTAGACTTAAGCCCGTGAAGCGCCATCCAAAAGCGAAAACAAAGATGTGGGTTGTTAGTGTTTCATTATAGGTTTTAGCATTAAATGTGAATTTAAGTGGTTTTGAATAACTGAGGTGAATAATAATAATAATAATTATTATAATAATACAGTGGTACCTCGGTTCTCATCGTTAATGACGAAATACCGAGCAAGTTTTAAGTTATATGAGGAATAAAGTAAATTGAATGGATCCGTTCCACACTGTATAAGGCATTATATGCATTAATGGAGTTTTGTACAGGTGCTCCCTCATTTATGATGGGGATATGTTCAACAAATCCATCGTAAGTTGAATACATCATGAACCGATGATTAATAGGGTCTATACTGTATCGTAGCTGACACATTGACACTGACAGGAACCTACTGTTGCCCAAAAACATGAACACAAAGCCTGTTTTATAATAAAGCGTTGACAAATCTCATGCAATCTCAAGCAAAACACTTACTCTATTGGTGAACTCCTGTGTTCTGGGGGATTCGGTTCCTGTTTTGCTCTCGGTTGGCTGTCGGTACTAACCATTTTCAGGATCCATAGAGACTTATTTGCACTAAGAATGCAGTACTGTAGATGTAAGGATAAAGATAAACATGATAAACACAGCAGAGATCTTCACTGAGCTGTTGTGAATCTGAATCACTGTGTACTGAATCGTGAATCACGAATCGAGTTTCAGCTGAAATGAGTCACACAGCTTGACAAGTTTTAAGCAATGCACATGGAGTACCGAGCAAACAACGAGAGACACATTTTTCTAGTCAGAATGCGTCGAGAACCGAATTCGACGAGTTCCAAGGCGGTCGAGAACCGAGGTACCGCTGTACTAATTATTAGCAGCAGTAGTAGCATTGTACTGTAGTCCTTGTTCATTTTATAATTGCTACATTAATGAACATGAATTAATTAAATTTCTTTATACACTGCCTGGCCAAAAAAGGTCACACCCTCTAATATTAGATTGGACCACCTTTAGCTTCGATAACAGCACACATTCACTGTGGCAACGATTTCACGAGCTTCTGCAACGTCACATTTATTTCTGTCCAGAGTTGCATTAAGTCTTCCCCACAAGATCTTGTATTGATGATGGGAGGTTTGGACAAAGTCTTCTCCAGCACATCCCTGAGATTCTCAATAGAGTTCAGGTCTGGACTCTGTGGTGGACAATCCATGTGTGGAAATGATGGCACATGCTCCCTGAACCACTCTGTCAAGATGAACACCTTTTCCACGACCACAGGATGTCTTTCGACATGGTTGTTTAACAAATGGGAAGCTACTCAGTGCATCAGTTAGGGTTCAATAACTTGTTGTCAGCTGAAACATAATTATCACAGTAATTATCTGATGGGAGGCTCTTTTTTTAAACTATTTAACTATTTGCTTAGTTAAATGCAGGTGGTGAGCTGTTTTTTGGCTGGGCAGTGTATTACACGTCCATTATGGTCGTCTGACCCATCCTGGTCATTACGGGTGAAAAAGCAGGGAGAAAATTATAGTCATTATTACGATCATATGACTAATCTTATGTTCCCCGGGTCTCTCTCTGTGCGGCTCAGGAGAGCTTAGCGCGACTGCAGCGTGCCTTTGCCAGGAAATGGGAGTTCATCTTTATGCAAGCAGAAGCACAAGCTAAGTGAGTGTCTTTTTTAACACCCTGGGGTCAAAGGTAAGCCTTTTGTGTCCTAATATATTCGGTCCTTTTGTGTGTCGTGCACGTCAGAGTGAAGCTCTGCGCTGACATGAACCGCCTTAATTTCAGGTCATGGCTTTCATACGGCTTTAAGATGGGAGAATGTACGTGATATAATCTTTAGAAATATACCTACAAATAAATACACGTCAGGGTCGATATGGTTGGATGCTGTTACTGTACCTTTATTGTGTTGGTGTGCTGGTCAGAGCTGTAACGTCACCAGTTCCTCAACAGGCAGCCATACCATCTGGTGCTCTGGGATAAAGGAAACGGTCTGGCTCACCGGAATATTAGCGCCTGCCACTGATTCCCTGTCATCAGTGAGGCACATGTAGACCAGCTGGCAGATTAAAAAAAAATTTTGAAGTTTCAGCGAGCAATCGACTCAGCTTTGCCTGACTTGTAATTCCACTGATGATGATAATTATAATAAAAAGGATCATAATAATGTTACTGTGCATTTGAATGCATGACATTTCAAATGCTGAAGCGCCCTCTTGTGCAAGTAGGAAACAACGCTGATCGAAAAATTGCGTTCACTAAAAATTCATATAGATTTCAAAGGGAAAATAGAGGGAACAGCATTATTTTAAATGAACTAAGCACCAAGACGAGTTATTTATATTCCGCCTTTTTTTTTTTTTTTACTACCGAACGTTGTCTCGGATCAGGATTAGAAACATCTGGGCTCACAGCCCCAAATGAGCAAACCTCAGGAAAGGTGGAACTGGATTCATTTAAATACATAAATGTAAAATACGCACGTTTGAGCCATGTCTGTAAACTGTATAGTTGAATTTTGTAAACATACTGATATGAGCTTATTATTCTCCTTTTTGTACAGAGTGGATAAGAAGAGGGACAAAATTGAGAGGAAAATTCTGGACAGTCAGGAGAGAGCGTTCTGGGACGTGCACAGGCCAGTGGTAAGAAATCAGAGTTTTCACGGACCTAGGCTAGTTCCCTTCTTTTAAACAGTTTAAAGCACAATGTGAAAACGTTTAGTACAGTACTGAACAATAGAGCAATGTTTGTCGTTTTAGAAACATTATAAAAGTAGAACAATAATTCTCTTCTGTCAGCAGGTGTGGTAAGGGTTCACTCATACCTGATATACACAGTGGTGCTTGAAAGTTTGTGAACCCTTTAGAATAAAGAGTTAAACAATTTGTAAAAATATTACACTTGGTCATTTATTTATTGAGGAAAATGATCCAATATTACATGTAAGTGAGGGACAAAAGTATGTGAGCCTCTAGGATTAGCAGTTCATTTGAAGGTGAAATTAGAGTCAGGTGTTTTCAATCAATGGGATGCCAATCAGGTGTGAGTGGGCACCCTGTTTTATTTAAAGAACAGGGATCTATCAAAGTCTGCTCTTCACAACACATGTCTGTGGAAGTGTATCATGGTACGAACACAGGAGATTTCTGAGAAGCTCAGAAAGAGTTGTTGATGCTCATCAGGCTGGAAAAGGTTACAAAACCATCTCTAAAGAGTTTGGACTCCACCAATCCACAGTCAGACAGATTGTGTACAAATGGAGGAGATTCAAGACCATTGTTACCCTCCCCAGGAGTGGTTGACCAACAAAGGTCACTCCAAGAGCAAGGTGTGTAATAGTGGGCGAGGTCACAAAGGACCCCAGGGTAACTCATAAGCAACTGAAGGCCTCTCTCACATTGGTTAATGTTCATGAGTCCACCATCAGAAGAACACTGAACAACAATGGTGTGCATGGCAGGGTTGCAAGGAGAAAGCCACTGCTCTCCAAAAAGAAAACATTGCTGCTCGTCTGCAGTTGCTAAAGATCACGTGGACGAGCCAGAAGGCTACTGGAAGAATGTTTTGTGGACGGATGAGACCAAAATAGAACTTTTTGGTTTAAAAGAAAAACGTTATGTTTGTAGAAAGGAAAACACTGCATTCCAGCATAAGAACCTTATCCCATCTGTGAAACATGGTGGTGGTAGTTATCATGGTTTGGGCCTGTTTTGCTGCATCTGGGCCAGGACGGCTTGCCATCATTGATGGAACAATGAATTCTGAATGATATCAGAGAAATTCTAAAGGAAAATGTCAGGACATCTGTCCATGAACTGAATCTCAAGAGAAGGTGGGTCATGCAGCAAGACAATGACCCTAAGCACACAAGCTGTTCTACCAAAGAATGGTTACAGAAGAATAAAGTTCATGGTGTTTTGGAATGGCCAAGTCAAAGTCCTGACCTTAATCCAATGGAAATGTTGTGGAAGGACCTGAAGCGAGCAGCTAATGTGAGGAAACCCACCAACATCCCAGAGCTGAAGCTGTTCTGTACGGAGGAATGGGCCAAAATTGGAATTGGATCATTTACTTTAATAACTAAATGACCAAGTGTAATATTTTTGTCTAATTTGTTTCACCAGGTTCTCTATATCCATTGTTAGGTCTTGTGTGAAAATCTGATGATGTTTTAGGTCATATTTATGCAGAAATATAGAACATTCTAAAGGTTTTACAAACTTTTAAGCACCACTGTATAAATAAAACAGATTATTTAACGAGGCATACCTGTTTTATATTGCATGTTTATGCTGACAGGTCTACAAACAAGAGTTCCAAGTACACTTTCAAGTAGCCATTTACTAATTCATTGGGTTAACCAAAATATGTATTTTATGGTGTACCATTTAAAGGTTTTCCTCCAAAATTGCTATATTGTGAATTATATATACCTTAATGGTCATATCCTCCATCCTTAACACAGCTAATAAATTAAGATGCCAATAATGCATTCTTACAAAGTAATTACAATGAGTAAATCTATAATGACCAAGGCGAGTGCAAGTTCTAAATAAAAAGTTTAAAACCCCTGAGACTAGCGAGCGAGTGCAGCTTAAGAGCATCCTGTACCTTATTCCGTCTCTCCAGTGCGCCAGAGCTAAAAGCAAATTT
Organism: Ancistrus triradiatus; assembly: GCA_025084515.1. Lineage (NCBI taxonomy): Eukaryota > Metazoa > Chordata > Actinopteri > Siluriformes > Loricariidae > Ancistrus > Ancistrus triradiatus. The sequence goes on along the minus strand of JAJAGP010000653.1, from coordinate 98,268 downwards.
AGCCAGGTCAGTAAAAGCTTGGGGGACTTGAACTGTAATAAAATCACTTGAGCTGGTCTGATAAAGTCCATTACTCCCAGCTAGCACAGACGTGATACATGGTGGAATTTGGCCGAAGAGAGCCTTGTAGATAACCAGCAGACAGTGTGTTTCCTTTCATACAGATAGTGAGAGCCGTCGAACTTTATCGTATAGTACACACTGAACAAATACGGATAGGAAAGTCACCTCCATGGTAATTTTCCAGCTGCACATAGGAAGGCAAGCTCTGTTTCTAGAAATGTCAAGATAACAGCATAAAACTAGTTCTTCATGTGGAAATATCGAGAAAATGTCATAGAAATGGATCTGCAGTTAAATGTTGTCTGGAACCGTTTGGTTACTGTTAGAAAATCAGATTTACAGCAAAGATATCAATCATATAAAGGGATATAAAATTAAACCGGACTTTATGTTTAACCTTGTGGTTTACCTTAAGCTAGTTGTAGAAATTCTGATTTACAGGGTGCAAGGCGGGAGCCAACCCTAGACGTGCCAATCCAATGCCAATTAGAGAGACCAATTAAACGAACAGCTCTTTGCAATGTGGAAGGAAACCCTTGCAGATATAAAAAGAATACAACTCCTTCCAGGGCTTGGGATTTGAACCAGGGACCTCAGGAGCAGCAAGGTGACAGTGCTGATAAAACCTGACTTGAAATGTACCTTTGCAGGACACCTTTAGTAATCGGTAGAAATTCAGATTCAAAGCAGAGATGGCATTGGTGCATATACATCAAAAGTTAATCTCGATCTAAAATGAAATTTTGGGGTACACCTTAAGTTATTGGTAGAAATGATATCATTCATGTGAATTTTATGTAAGACTTGCAGGACACCTTTAGTTATTGGTATAAATTTAGATGAACAGGAGAGATATCATTATGAGTGTAAACTGAAAGTAAAACCAGACTTAGAGTAGAACCTTGCAGGACGCCTTTGGTTATTGGCATAAATGGAGATTTACACTTTCCAGGCTCCCACATGGACTTTTAATCCATATTCTTAGAAGCAGAGGGAGATTAACTCTGTTGAATACTATTGATAGATCAGTAAAGGTTAGCACATTACAGCCTTCAATCCATAATAGTAATGAGGTCATTTGAAACCAGGGTAAGAGTTGTGGTGTGGAAAGGTCCTTGCTTGAGAGCGAACCCCCGAGATTAAAAGTGGCCTGGGTCTGTGGGGTTTGGAGAGGGAGTTTATATTCCATGGCTATCTGCAGTACAAACCACAATACGGCGCGAGTCACCCTGAAAATATGCTGATGCAGAGCAGAGGAAATGAAGGGAAGGGTCCTTGTGGGTAGGAAATTGCATATTTGCTGCATTGTTAATAAGATGCCGCTGCTTGGTCTGCACATCTTGCAGGGAATTAAAGCGCTGGCTGTAATTTGTCTCCGCGTTTGAAATGTTGCTTGTACGTCGATTTTTGGCATCTTGAATAAGGTCCTTTTGTTAAACTTGTAGGAAAACAGCTTTTCATGCCTGACTGACTGGAAGCTAATCTCTGTCATTAGCAATTTCAGGCTAGCTTTGTTAATACCTCGAGAAGGGGCGCTGCTTAAAGATTTGTGTTTACAGCCAGTGCTTATGAATGCGACTTAACCGGTTTGTGCTTATGCACTGTAGAGTGTATAGGATAGATTACAGTGGTGTGGAAAAAGTGTTTTGCCCCCCTCCTGATTTCTTATTTTTTTGCATGTCCTGTCCACTTAAGTGTTCCGGAACATCAAATCAATTTAAATATTGGTTCAAAGGACAACACAAGTAAATACAAAATGCAGTTTTTAAATGATGGTGTTTATTATTAAGAGGGAAAAAATCCAAACCTGCATGGTCTGTGTGAAAAATAATTGCCCCCCTTGTTAAAACATAACTTGGCTATGTCTTGATGCATGCTCAATAATCCAGGTAAGAAAATCCAGAAGTTGAATCTGTTCAATCTGGACATGGATTTTGTCGGAGAAACGTTTCGTTCACTCATCTAAGTGACTTCTTCAGTCTCACAGCAATTGGAAAACTTCCCCAATTTATATACAGCACCCTTTGAATACCGACCTGGTACCAAGCACCATTGCATAACATGGGACCGGTGATCAGTTTAATATTGCAGATTGACAAGCCATTTAACGACAATGGCCACGTCTGCCATCATTCCACACAGGATTGGGAAGGGCTGTGTGATGGCTCCATTGTAAGATGGTGAGAGGTGTACTCTGAGGCCCCCTCCTCGGTTTCAGGGCTGGACGTTCCCTTTTACCAAAAGGGCTTCTTTTACTCCGCGTTCAAACCATCGTTCCTCTCTATCAAGGATCTGCACGTCTTTCATCCTTTGAAAGAGTGGCCACTGGCCATGTAGGTGGGTGTAAACCCGCAGAGTTATGACCTGATTGAGGTAGCTCTTCTATGTTGCTCTTCTACACTGAAGAAGTCACTTAGATTTTGTCGGAACAGATTCAACTTCTGGGATAACTTAGCTATGGTTTATCACCCCTGAGTTCACTGTCTCTAGCTACACCCAGGCTTATGAATGCGACTTCTTAAACGGGTTGTGCTTATGCATTGTAGAGTGATATAGGATAGATACAGTGGTGTGAAATGTGCTTGCCCCTTCCTGATTTCTTATTTTTTTTGCATGTCTGTCACCACTTAAGTGTTCCGGAAACCATCAAAATCAATTTAAATATTGGTCAAAGACAAACACACAATGTAAATACAAAATGCAGTTTTTAAATGATGGTTGTTTATTATTAAGAGGGGAAAAAAAATCAAACCTGCATGGTTCCTGTGTGAAAAATGATGGAACAGTGGTGAACCTTCCCAGGCGTGGCCGGCCGACCAAAATTACCCCAAGAGCGCATCGACGACTCATCCAAGAGGTCACAGAAGACCCCACAAACAACATCCAAAGAACTGCAGGCCTCACTTGGCTCAGTTAAGGGTCACAGTGTTCGTGCCTCCACCATAAGAAAGAGACTGGGCAAAAGGCCTGCATGGCAGAGTTCTAAGACGAAAACCACTGCTGAGCAAAAAGAACATTAAACATCTTGATGATCCCCAAGACTTTTGGGAAAACATTCTGTGGACTGACGAGACAAAAGTTGAACTCTTTGGAAGGTGTGTGTCCCATTACATCTGCCGTAAAAGTAACACAGCATTTCAGAAAAAGAACATTATATATATATGCTGTGATAAATGGAACTATGAATTCTGCTGTCTACCAAAATATCCTGAAGGAGAATGTCCGGCCATCTGTTGGTGACCTTAAGCTGAAATGAACTTGGGTTCTACAGCAGGACAGTGATCCAAAACACACCAAGTCCAGCTCTGAATGGCTGAAGAAAAACAAAATGAAGAGTTTGGAGTGGCCTAGTCAAAGTCCTGACCTGAGTCCTATTGAGATGCTGTGGCATGAGCTTAAAAAGGCCGTTCATGCTGGAAAACCCTCCAATGTGGCTGAATTACAACAGTTCTGCAAAGATGTGGCCAAAATGCTTGGTTGCAGTTGTTGCTGCTAAGGGCGGCCCAACCAGTTATTAGGTTTAGGGGCAATCACTTTTTCACACAGGGTAAGTTTGGGTTTTCTTCTCCCTTAATAATAAAGACCTTCATTTAAAAACTGAATTTTGTGTTTACTTGTTTTGTCTTTAACTAATATTTAAATTGGTTTGATGTTCTTAAACACTTAAGTGTGACAAACATGCAAAAATGCAGGAAATCAGGAAGAGGGCAAACACTTTTTCACACCACTATGTTTCTTTGCCATGTTTTTTTTTTTTTTGCAGTTAAATGAAAACCTTATGTGGTGCTTCATTTCCATGTGTTTCTTCATTTCCATGTATTCCACTCTTGAATAAGCATAAGACCAACATTGTGATGATGATTAATAAACAATATATAGTCACCAGACAAGAAATTAGTCGCCTGTAGCAGTTTTTGTCTTTAACCCACAATTCTCCTGCAGACTGGGATTTTTTTCCACTGCTGGTAGACCTGTACGACCATACGCTTCGAAACACCTGCAAATTTCAGCTACTTCCTTCATACTATGGCCTTTCGAACGCCCCAAATGCACTCGCTCCTTTTTGCCTATCATTAACATCTGCATTGCGACCCATCTTGCACACATCGAACGAGACACTCACTGCACCGTACCACCTCTGCTCAACCTATGAATCCCATCGCAAACCACGCAGGTATCCTCGTGCAATGCCATCTGCAGGCGCCTGAAGTTACTACCACCTTAAACATGGATATATATTATCCATGAACTTTTTTGTTGGTTCGAGTTTGGTTATGATCGCTCAAATATTACCCAACTAAGCCCCTAACTAATTGGCTAAAATCAATGCAATCGATGTACTAATTAGCACAAGTAGCATAGCATAAAGACTCCACCATGCTTCCACTGTCATGAAACAAAGAGGATGCAGAGAAGCAGAAAAGCAGGTCACATCCTGCAATTACCTGTCAAATGTTTCTGCAAAGACGACCCTACGTCAGCTGTGTGCCAAATGTGAATTACTTTCTGTTTCAGCCAGGATGTGTCAACACGACAGAGGTGGACATCAAAAAGTCATCCCGAATGAAGAACCCCCACAAAACAAGAAAGGTACAAGATCTATGAATATGTTCTCTCTCTTAATTTTGTTTAGACCAACAGTTACAGGAAACGTTTAGCTGCAGTTATAGCTGCACAGGGGGGTCACACCAGATACTGAAAGCAGAGGCTCACATACTTTCGCCACTCACTAATATGTAATATTGGATCATTTTCCTCAGTAAATAATAATTACCAAGTAAATCGGGGACTGTGGTAGCCTAGCGGGTAAGGTACTGGACTATGGACCACACAGGTCCAGGGTTCAAATCCCACCTCTGCCAAGCTGGCCACTGTTGGGTCCTTGAGCAAGGCCCCCTTAACCCACAATTGCTTGGACTGTAAGACTGTATCAATTGGTACAGTCTTACAAATCCAAGCAATTGTGGGTTAAGGGCCTTGCTCTAGGACCCAACAGTGGCAGCTTGGCAGAGGTGGGATTTGAAACCCTGGACATTTTGGTCCCCTTAGTCCAGAACCTTAAAACCGCTAGGCTACCACAGTCCATCCATTTTTAGGTCCATATATTTAATGCAAAATCTGGAAATTCACTGTAAGCACGTTAATACAGGCTCTGCTATGATCTATACAGTATATATTGAAACTCAATTCAAACCGACCGAGATGGATTGTGTGGGACGTGTCCTTTATTGTAAAATCGGGGAACTGTGGTAGCCTAGCGGGTAAGGTACTGACTATGGACCAAAACGTCCAGGGTTCAAATCTCCACTCCTCTGCCAAGCTGCCACTGTTGGGTCCTTGAGCAAGGCCCTAACCCACAATTGCTTGGACTGTAAGACTGTATCAATTGTAAGTCGCTCTGGATAAGAGCGCGTCTGCTAAATTCTGTAAATGTAAATGTAGAGTTCTTCCAGTAGCTAGGGCATTGAGCCTGGCTGAAATAGCCGATCCACACCCACAACCCCCTACAGTGCAACATACAGAACGGGAATGGCGTTTTGATGTTTCTAATGACCCTCTGTATTTCCCTCTTGAGTCTGTATACGGCCTTCAGAATGACATCCGCAGTCATAGCCCCACCCACACGCCTGCTCCCGAGGCTAAGCAGCCAACCGTGGAAGAGCTTCAGGAACAGGTGCAGTCTGATGTCCAAAAATCCTTTCCAGATAAGCTAGTAGTGTTTTTTTGTGAAGAACTTAATGAACTTAAGACCTGTCATACTAAAGCTTAGTTCTTTGGAGAGGTAAATAAGTAATGTGATTTAACCCGAGGTGAGAGCACACTGTACATCAGGACCCTTCTTGTTTTTTTTTTTGGCTCGTCACTCGGTTTTCAGATCAAATTCTGGCAGGCGCAGTTAGACCGACATCGACTGAAGATGTCCAAAGTTGCTGAGGGGTAAGTCTGTGAGTGTGTGTGTGTGTCTCTATTTGAATCGATCCTTTGATGGCGATTACTGTTCGGTGCTTAAACCTGCTCCTGTTTATTTTATCGATCTTGTTAATGGCCCATCCGGTTACATCACAGCCCAAACATTATGTCTCCGGATTTATGAAGAAGTGGTTTTGTTGAGGCTGCAGTGCATCTTTGTTCTGACATATTGCACGGCTATGTGGCTCCGTAATGAATAATGAATATGATGCAGCCGTTATTACATGAGCTGTGTCTCTCCAAGTTCTCAGACAAACTAATTATTATTATCCTTACAGCTTACTAGGCTACACAGAACAGTATGCAGACTACGATCCCTTCCTCTGCACTCCGGACCCCTCCAACCCATGGATATCGGACGACACAACCTTCTGGGAGCTGGAGGTCAGGTGGGTGGGCCGCACACGCACTCACACACACGCAGAAGCAAACAACTCGACCGATAAAATGTGTGTTGCAGTAAGGAGCCTACTCAGAGCAGGGTGAAGCGCTGGGGTTTCGGGATGGACGAGGTGCTGAAGGATCCTGCAGGGAGGGAGCAGTTCCTCAAGTTCCTCGAGTCGGAGTTCAGCTCGGAAAACCTTAGGTAGTGCAAAGCGCCCCCTACTGGTGGGAGTGTATGTTAACGTGAAACATTTAGAAGTGTGGTCCTGTAGACATTTACAGTTACCATGTAGTTCTTTCTTGTCCGTCTCTCACAGGTTCTGGTTGGCTGTACAGGAACTGAAGAGGAGGCCCATTCGGGAGGTACCGACCCGTGTGCAGGAGATCTGGCAGGAGTTTTTGGCTCCCGGAGCACCGAGCGCCATCAACGTGGACTCTAAGAGCTACGACAAAACCACACAAAACGTCAAGGACCCCGGACGCTACGCTTTTGAAGATGCACAGGTAAAGAAGACACACATGCTACCAATGGTTCTGCTAAGTAGTAGATAATAGATGATTTAGGACACAGCCAGAGCCTTTGGTTTTGTGCTTGCAAGTAGCTCCCAAAACATTAACCCCAGTCAGCAGTGATGTCTTGTGTGTGTTACATATGAATGTGTGTGTGTGTGTTTCAGGAACACATCTATAAGCTCATGAAGAGTGACTCATACAGTCGCTTCATCAGATCCAGTGCCTACCAGGAGCTCCTGCAGGCCAAAAAGAAGGTACAGTCATGGCACAATCGTTTAATGACAGTTTGTTTTGCAGTAATTGGACAACATATGGTTCAGTCTTTATCCACCATAAACAAAATGAAAATGAAAAGCTGCCGTTGTTTCTTTATAAAAGGAAGGAACGATCGAAAAAGTGAAATAAACACATTTTTTTCCTGAGCCAGCTAAATAATTAATCAAAATGAAACTACTGGTAGAAGGAAAAGAAGGATTTTCTAAATGTAAACTGTATCAATAGGCTAGAAATAATAACAAAAAAACAAGAGGTAGAAAAGGTAGAGGGAAGAACGAAGAACATAAAGTCAGAAAAGGGAAAGAAGGAAGAAAAATGAGAGAAAGGAAGAAAGACAGCTAGAAAATACTTAGTCATGGAAGAAAAAATAAATAAAATTCATAATAATAAGGTAAAAAATGAGAAAAGGCAAGAAGACAAAAGAAAAGTGAAGAAATGAAGAGTGAAAAAGAGAAGAAAGGACAAATGACAGATTGTCTGTATTTTAGTCTGTCAATTTGTTGATGTTTACACTGAAAGGATTAAGAAATGTAAGAAAAGTGAAAGAGATTAATAAAAAGAAAAAGATGAAAGGGAAGGAAATGGTATCATACATTTAAAGGAAGTCAAAAATAAGTAAAGAAAGTCTGAGAGAAAGGAGATGGATGAAGGCTAGGCAGAAAAGTAAGAAATGAAAAGTAGAAATATGTGAAGAATGTAAAGATTAGTAGGAACGAAATAAGTTAGGCCAACAAGTGAAGGAGGGAAGACGGAAGAAAAGAAGTGGAGAAGAAAGGACAGTTAGGTAACAGCTTACAATACACCAGGTTGTTCTCTTTTTCTTTACTCTGTCTGTTTGTTGATTTGTGCTAATTGAAGTCTGGGAGCGCTCAGGACCGCAGAACCTCTTTTGAAAAATTCACTCGTAACGTGGTAAGTGGGCGTGGCCTCTTGCTCAGCTGACCAATCATTGTCAGATCTGGTCAGGTGACCTGTGTTTGGTGACTGACCTTGCCCCCCAAAACCTTTCTGGTTGATCTTGTGATGATGCAGCTACTCTCTAGCAGGGTGACACCTTTCTCCTGTTCTTCTCTCTCCTCCTGTATCTCTGCTCCTCTGTACATGTTTGATCTGGTCTCTGCATGTCAGACATTTTGGCCGGGTAAACAAAAGCTACCGGCAAAATGGGTTCTTGCTCATTCATTCATTCTCTCTCCTTGTCCACAGAAAAGTAAGAACTTGTTTTGAAGGAAAGCAACGCTTCCAGGTAAATCTGACCTCTGTGCTGAGTGCATCGTTCCCTCTCGTCTCCATCTTTATGTAAATAACACACCATCTGCACCATGATGGTAGCGTTGTGTGTCCAGGTGGAAATGTGAGAGGAAATCGAGGCCAATTGTTTTGTTGTTGTTGTTTTACAGACTCCTTTTACATTCACATAAAATGCTCTCAAAAACACACAATTCTTACACACAGAATTGTCAGTTCACTTTTCTGAGATTCGCACAAAAGTTGCTTATATTTTACATAACTCTTGCATTCTCACACTATAAAATGTGCTCACAATCTTACAAAATGTTCTCACATTTACATAAAATTCTCTCAAATTTAGTGCTCTTGCATTAACATTAAATACCCTCACATTAACATAAAATACACATTCACACAGTGCTCTCGCCTTTTACCAAAAATGCTCTCATTTACACAATGCTCTTACATTAACATTAAATGCTCTCTCATTCATACAAAATGCTCTCGCATTTACATAAATACACATTCACACACAATGATCTCGCCTTTTGTATAAAATGCTCTCCATATTTACACATGCTCTTACATTAACATTAAATACTCTTATTCACATAAAATGCTCTCGCATTAACATAAAATACACATTCACACACTGATCTCGCCTTTTAAATATGCTCTCATATTTAAACAAAATGCTCTTACATTAACATTACTCCCTCATTCATACAAAATACTCTCGCATTTACATAAATACACATTCACACACTGATCTCGCCTTTTGTATAAAATGCTCTCCATATTTACACAAAATGCTCTTACATTAACATTACTCTCTCATTCATTCAAAATGCTCTCGCATTAACACAAAATACACATTCACACACTGATCTTGCCTTTTACATTATGCTCTCATTTACACAAAATCCTCTTAGATTAACATTAAATGCTCTCTCATTCACAAAAAATGCTCTCACATTAACACAAAATACACATTCACACACTGATCTTGCCTTTTACATTATGCTCTCATTTACACAAAATGCTCTTACATTAACATTAAATGCTCTCTTATTCACAAAAAATGCTCTCGCATTTACATAAAATACACATTCACACAATGATCTCGCCTTTTATATAAAAGGGTCTCATAATTACACAAAATGCTCTCGCATTCACACAATGCTCTCACATTTACATAAAATACACATTCACACACTGATCTCGCCTTTTTACATAAAATGCTTCTCATTTACACAAAATGCTCTTACATTAACATTAAATGCTCTCTCATTCACACAAAAAATGCTCTCACATTAACACAAAATACACATTCACACACTGATCTTGCCTTTTACATTATGCTCTCATTTACACAAAATGCTCTTACATTAACATTAAATGCACTCTTATTCACAAAAAATGCTCTCGCATTTACATAAATACACATTCAGTGATCTCGCCTTTATATAAAATGCTCGCATATTTACACAAGATGCTCTTACATTAACATTAAATACTCTCATTCACACAAAATGCTCTCGCATTTACATAAAATACACATTCACACAATGATCTCGCCTTTTATATAATGCTCCTCATTTACACAAAATGCTCTTATATTAACATTAAATGCTCTCTCATTCACACAAAAATGCTCTCGCATTTACATATAAAATACACATTCACACAATGATCTCGCCTTTTATATAAAATGCTTTCCATATTTACAGAAAATGCTCTTACATTAACATTAAATGCTCTCTTATTCACAAAAAATGCTCTCGCATTTACATAAATACACATTCACACAGTGATCTTGCCTTTTATATAAAAGGGTCTCATAATTACACAAAATGCTCTCGCATTCACACACAATGCTCTCACATTTACATAAAATACACATTCACACACTGATCTCGCCTTTTACATAAAATGCTCTCATTTACACAAAATGCTCTTACATTAACATTAAATGCTCTTATTCAGAAAAAATGCTCTCGCATTTACATAAATACACACTCACACAGTGATCTTGCCTTTTATATAAATTGCTCTCAATTACACACAATGCTCTCGCATTTACATGAATACACTTAAAATTGCTATATTTAAGAGCACTGTATGCAAATATAAGAAATTTGGGGGAATGTAAAAGCATTTTGACGTTGAAGTGTGCTAAAATGTGTGTATTCAAGATTATTTGCGTTGTTATAAAAGATTAGGAAAAGATTTTCATTTCTTTGTCAACCTTTTGGGTTTTTTTTTAACATCAGTCTTTAATTCTTTCCGTGTTTCGTCCAGGGGAAATCTTTGGCGACGAAAAGGCCGCCTGTCGTCTGAGCCTCTGAAAAATTGGGACGAGGACTCTGCCCCCTTCATCCCTGCCGTCTGATTGGTCTGGGCCCTGAGTAGTCGACCAGTCACGTGCATGTTCAACAGACTGAGATTTGACATCACTTTTTACTTGCTTTGGTTACAGGCATGGCATTTCAGGCTTCCATAGGACACTTGGGGAATGGAAGGATGCCTCCGAGGAACGAAACAAAAACAATGTCCAAGTCTTCTTCATTTCTCTCTCCACATGTAAACTATGTAAAGGATTTCAGATGCAAAAAATAAGGCAACTGATTTAAAAATGTAAAGCCAAATCTTTAAAGAAGAAACACACACACACACAAAACCACATCGTACACTTGTTCATCTGCTTCTAGTCCAAGCATTCAGAATCGATGTCATGACGTTCACCTTCCATCTCGTCACTGATTTTATTGCACTATTAAAGAAATGTGTTGAAATCTTGCTTGTCACAGTTGTATGGCCACAAGAGACAGATCTGAGCGCGTCTGACATCTAGTCGCTTCCTTTTTGTCTGTTTCCCTCCTGTGTTTATTTTTATACCATATTTAAAGACCCTTTGACTTGAAAAATGTATTAAAGTCAGTTGTTTATCTCAAACTGCCATTAAGAATGATTTTTAATACGAATATATCGACAATTTAATATTTAACTGATCATGTAAACTAGATTTTCCCAATGAAGTGAGAAAAAATACATCGGACCATCATTTTCTGTAAAAACGCTCTCAGGTAACAAAGTGGTCTAACCCTTGCCTGGTTGCCCGAGTTCTCTGGGAATTATTTCAAAGCTGCCAAACAATAACAGTATCATTTTTAGTTTGTAACATCACATTCAGAGCCTAGCAAACCACATTTATGTTGTGAAACTCTCAGTAATGTATTTAATTTTACACAAATTCTCCTCCAACAACTGAGGTTTGAGGGTAATGGTCTACCCTCCCAGCTTCATTCTCAGAAAATTGATTAGTAGCTTTCAAATGCGGCATACAGGAAATAACCAGCATTTTATGTAGGTCACTAGTTCTCGCCCAGATGGATGAGAGCTAGCATGGCTGTAGCGCAGCAAGCAAATCTCTGATTAGCACCGCATATTAATCTGAATATGCGAGCGTTGTTTCTGTATAAGGATCTCTTATATTAAGTGATTTATTTAATTCGATAGAATGTCAAAAATATACCAAGCTCTACAGTATACGGGAAATATTGACACAGCTAGAAAACTATGTAGCTAACTACTGTAGTTTTTCACACATTGGCATGTTGTCCTAATAACTGGATTAGCAGATAAGGTTAGTTTGTGATCTTCAGAATTTCTTGGCTGGAATAAACAAACGACGAACCTACAACCTGCTAAAAAAAAAAAAAAAGATCCTATGTTTTGGCAACTTCCTGCTGATCCACGAGTACATTTTGTAAAGTCTCGGTTTGTTCCCTGCAGAACGTCAGTTTGTTTTCATAAGGCTATGTGTAATGATAATCTTGACTGCAAGATGTTCCAGATATTTCAGAGAAATAGCTAAATAAAAAACGTTGTGTTATCCTGTCAGGCCACGCGAAGGATTGGTGCTCTGTCCACGGTGTACTTCCGTCTGCAACCAGCGAGTACCAGGATTGGTTCCATGTATATGGACTCAAAACCTGGGTGTACTGGTATGTTTTTTATACAAAACTTGTTTTTAAATGATCTGTTCTGAATAGTAAGTATTGATTTTTAAAAGACTGATGACTTTAGACCGGTACTTGGTACTGAATTCCGAATTTGGATCTCTGTTGTACTGTACTGTACTGTTTCTTAACCGATTAAGAATAGGACTAGCTCAGTCTTTGCCACTAGATGGCGATATTTCTACTCAGATGGATGCTGGGGTTGAACGGGACGGGGTTGTACGTAAAGTCGGCGAACACTTTGGAATTCAGATACTCTCACAAACACGTTGACTTGGCCTTTTCAAAACCTAAACTTTCTGTCCATTAAGGTTATTGATGTGTGTGTTTGCTCTTCCAAGTGCATTTAAGCTTCAGCCTATTCACCCTACTCTGCTGGATTTCTCAGTGTAGTGCATTTTTGGTATCCAAACACAGACTCGATGCTACTCTAGAGAGAGCATTTTGTCCCGGAACCATTTTGGAACCTCCAGGTGGTTTACATTTACAGCATTTAGCAGATTATCCAGAGCGACTTACAATTGGTACAGTCTTACAATCCAAGCAATTGTGGGTTAAGGGTCTTGCTCAACAACCCAACAGTGGCAGCTTGGCAGAGGTGGGATTTGAACCCTGGACCTTCTGGTCCATAGTCCAGTACCTTACCCGCTAGGCTACCACAGTCCCACGTCCAGTTGTTGGACGTGTCCATGAAAACTTACCCATGGGCCACTTCTGTCAAGCACTGCAAGCTGTGCATTGGTGGCATCTTTGTATGAGGTCCAATGCTAGAAAGAGTAGGAACAGTACTGAGTTTTCCCTATTTATTGACAATTTGTCTTCTTTCTGTTAAAAACCCCGGGGGTATCACAGAGAGCAGGTTTGCCAAGACCCTCTTAAGTCAGTGTTAGAGAAAGCTTGGAGTTTTCTACTCCATAAATAAAGGTCCAGAGAGAATTTTAGTCAACTTACCCAATGAAACTAACCTGCTTCTGTTTAGTGACAGGCTTACTGGAAATAATGCATAGTTAAAGCAAACCTAATCGGAAATCCAAATATTAACTATAAAGTAGTAACCACACCAGATTTTGCATTTTCATATTTATCCTTATTGTAAATTAGCTGGGTAAAAACACTGCCACTGCTTGTTTAGTTCAAGAAGATGCTAAAACGTGCTGTATAGAAGGATTTTGATTGGAAAGTACACACCTGTGGCCTGGTCCTCATCTCATTAGCATGCCCTCCAAGAGTGTCCCATACTAGAAAACACACACAGTGTAATAAGTAGCAAAAAGTATGAAGACACCCCTTCTAATGAATGATCTCTTATGACGCATTCACTCCTCTGTGATTCAGTGACAGTTGTATAGGATTCCATCTCAAGAAGTCAGGTCATCAACTTTCTGCCATCCTAACACAAAGAACATTAAAAATGGTTTTTAACATGAGCTCATTTGGAATGGCAACTGTGAGCAAGGGCTTACAGTCCAACATCAGTGCCTGACCTCACATTCATGTTCCAAAAGCCAGTTGAAAGCCTTCTCAGAAGAGTGAAAGGCCGTTGTAGCAGGAAGCGGGATAAACTTCACAATACTCCTCATAGGTGTAATGTAATTCTTGGGTGTCCACAGACATAGCTACATAGTGTATACGTTTAAAAAAACTCATCTGATGTTTAAGTATCTCACATCTCACCCTGGATTTAGTCTTAGATCTCATTTCTTGTAAAAGAAACCCATCTGTTCAAAGATTAAAAGCGGAGCCAAAGCACATGTTCGAAATGCACGTTCACAAATCGCGTCAGAAACCGTGAGGCAAGCCCAGAATGTGTGTTGTGCTTAATGAAGGGATTTTGGTATGGCTTAATCTCAAATTTAGGCTTTGTTACACAGACATGACACTCGTAGCTGGAAAAGAGGAAGCTCTGAAGGCCCTTACAAGGAGAGAACAAAAAGAACAAAGTGACAAGATGGGACTTGAGCTCGGAGACGACTTTTGTATTGTCCATGAATTACTATCACTGGTGAAGATCTGGACGTGGTGAACAGCATTTGCCAACTTATTTTTTACCAATTATCAACGAGACCTAGCAGTCCACACAGACTGATGCTTGGCAGAACCAGGTAGGAGAAGTTTGTAAAGGCTTTCAGTTGTTTGTGACTCTACAAACAAGTATCAAACAGTCCAGGCGATGGTCTTTTCTGCAGCCCCTTGTGGATGTGAAACTGAGAGATATAAAAGCATAACAGGAAAATTGTTGGTGCTGGCAAAGAACTGTGAGAGCTGGTCTAGGTGACCAAACTGACCCAGACTGACACTGCAGTTATGTTGGACATACCATGAGAAGGGTTGCAACTCATTGGAAAAGACGATTACACTTGGATAAGTTTAAGAGCGAAGAGGAAGGCCAACAACAAGATGGATGGATACAATCAAAGGAATCAGGAACAAGCCTTTAAGAAACCCGGGGACCTGGGAAGAGGTCCTAGGTAGACAAACACTTTATATGCTAATGTCCCAGAGAAAAAGCGCTGTGGGTCAGTCGGTATGGTTCATTGTAGTCCAGTTTGTAGGCAACAAAGAGCAATGCAATGGCAAACAATTGCAAGCTTGCGAAAGAAATATAAATAACTTTGCACAGTTCTCAGCTGAATGAAACGATGACTCATGAACAACAAAGAGGCGAAAAATGTCCAAACATGTTTGTCACTGTGCAGAATAATTTATGTTTCCTCCGGTGCCTAATTCATATTTAACCACGAGTTGGCACACCACAGGAATGTCCTGGTGTAAAGAAGAAATATTGCAACAGCGAAACAAAACATCATGATTGCATGAATGACATATAGTACTACAATAAACCCAAGTGAAATGCCACAGAGATGTGATTAAACTAAATATTCCTTATACTGTATTATAATACCGGGCGCAGAGGGGGGTATTAGGGAGGAGCATGCCATGTACAGACGAAGGGAGGGTGAGAAAAAGAGGCAGAAGAAACAGAAAAAGAGAGAGAGTCATGCATGTGACTGTGTGTATGACTTGTACCGAGATTCTGTCTGCAGTCCATTTTTCGCAGAGAACTTTCAGCAAGCACCACAGGAGGAGAAGCTCTGAAATGATGGACGAGGGAACGGCGTCTGACTGAGAACTCATTTAACCTGAAGCATGAACACTTTGTTTTTGACAGTACAGAAGGAATTGACTCGACAGCCCTGGACGATTGGGAGCAAGGTCTGTCTCTGGGAGTATTTAAAGAAACGGGTCAGACTGTGTAAAGATGTGGGTATTTTGAGCAAGCCATGACTGGGTTGTAGTTAGAGGAACGGCGCTCTGTCTCTAGGAGCAACAGTAATAGCTCTGCCTTTTGTGGTTATTAGGGGCTCTCTAGGAGATGTTTAAATGAGAAAGGTCAGCCAGGCTGTCTCTGAGAGGTATTTAGATGAGAGCGAGTTGCTTTTTGGGATGCTTGGATGAACAGAATGTGTCTGTTTCTGGTAGCATCAACAAGAAATAACTCAATTGAGGAGGGGGAGGGTCTCAAAGGAGTATTTTGGAGGACAAGCCCGTTTCTGATGGGTGAGTAAATGAGGCACTGTCTCTCAGGGTGAATTTATTCAAGGATACAGTTGTCTGAGGTTAATTTCACTTTAGCAGTCTGTCTCTGGTGGGTGTTTAAAAGCAGGGATCACTCTCCTGCGTCTCCAGAAGGTCCTGGTGGGTGTTCAAGAAGGACATGTCTTTTTCTAGGCAGTATTTAAAAGAAGACAGTCGCAGAGGGTATTTAGAGAAAGAGATGTCTCTGGGGGATTGCAACAAAGAGGTCTGTATCTGGGGGTATTTGGATGAATAGGCATTTATTTGTGGGGAAGCAGGGAATACAGTCTGTCTAGGGGTGTTTTAAAGGACATGGTTTGTCTGTGAGGAATATTTAGTTGGTGCTTAAATCCCTTCCTGACACTAACCTTTAGGGGAGGTTAGGGTTAGAGGAATAAGGAGAAACCTTTAGAAGAAGAACTCTTTCTCAATGGTTCATCTCAGTTCAGTTTATGGTAATGCTTGGAGGAAGACTTCTGTCTTTAACAGGTATCCCCTTGGGATATTTGGGGGTGGTGATCCATTTTGGGGGGATTTAACTCAAGGAATAGTTCTGTCTGGGATTTTTAGAGGACCTGATCTGTCTCCAAAAAGGTTTGGAGGAAGAGCTCTATCTAGGGTGGGTAAACGTTGTCTAACTGCTAGTTAAAAAGAAAGTGCTTATGGTCAATTAAAGTGGCACAGGTCTAGCGCTAGATGGTGTGTCAAAGTGGGGGTCATATAGATCCCCAGATAAAGAGTCTGAGGGTATTTAGAGAAAGATTGTCTGTTCTTTGGACTTTATTGAGCAATTTGGTTCTCTCTATACAGTTCTATAGGAAAAGGTTGAGCCTTTGAGTACTTCGAGTTTAGTTTTGAGTAACGCTTTCATTTCATAGGTTGGATTAAGCCTGTCGCTAAGGGAGTTCTTGCATATAAGGCATCTGTTTCAGTGGATATTGAAGATTACACAACTATTTCAGAGGGTATTCCGCACAAGTTTTTCACGCAAAGGTTTTGAAGACATGTCTACCTCGGAGTGGGAATTATGAGAATTAGGGAGAAAAATTTGTTTCTGAGGTTCTACAAAAAATAAGGCTGTTATTTTGAAGAGTAAGATTTACAGAAAAGTTTCTTCATGAAGTATTCGGGGGGGAAATCTTTGTACTAACCTTCTCCTCACCTCTGGAATAGATCTGCTACAACTGCCTGGACCAGTTACTCCTCCTGCATGGGCAGTCTTTGACCTGACCACCATATTGGCCTTTGAGTGACCTTTTGTGGAGTCGAGAGAACCGAAACCACAACGCCTGTTGACGCGAGAGCCAGTTTGAACGCAGGTATGGTGCAACACTGGTCAGTTCGGTATTTATAAGCATGTAGCAACTAGACGTTTACAGGATCGAGGTAGAAGACGGTTCTGGGCCAGATATGGTTCAGTTATGGCAACGGAAAGTGGATTAAATCAACTGTTGCCAGCCTTAATAAAGTTCCTCAGCATTCAAGAGGCACGGAGTAATGCTGCTAAGATCAGGGTTGGTGGTGTTATGCTTGAAATACTTTGTTAAAGGTTTGGGATACGGAATTTAAGGTAAGTGCATTTTAAGATGTTGGTTACACCAATCAGCCGTAACATCAAAACCACTCACAGGTGAGGTGAATAACACTGACCGTGTGACGCTCTGGCGACGTCCTGCAAGGTATCCTTGGGTATGGGATGCGTCTTTTGGACTTTCCCTTCTTGCTAGTTTTGGCCCCTGCACCCCCTAGTGGTCTCAACTGGTATCTCACTGCCTGAACCCCCAGCTACTCCCCTGATAGAATTGGGTTAAGCTTTGGGATGGTGAGATTTAACTTCGGTGCAGTGAGGTTAACTGGTAGTGATACTGACATCAAGATTAGGTGTACTGGAGCTAAACTAGGGTTAGGGTTAAAATACATTAAAGTTAATGTAATTACCACACACATAATGTATTAAGACCAACATTGCATGGCTAAGAAGATTGGAACCACATAGCTTTGGGATTTTGAATCTTAAGCAGAAGATGTCATCCAGCATTTAATACGCTGATTTTCCAAAGCAGCAAAAGCAAGCCTTATTTCAAAAGTTGTGTGTATGTGCAGCATTAACGCGAGAGAGAGAGAGAGAGAGAGAGAGAGAGAGAGACGGCAAGATTAAAAGCATTGCTCAGTTAGTTATCTGTATTAAGCGCGAGTGTGAGAAGACTGAACGCATGGCTATTAAGTGTATTCAGTCATGGATGTGGCAGCACTGTCTGCCCACAGTCTCAACCACAGCTATGCTCTGTAGCCTTACACACTATTAACATCTGACACACTCCTTCTTCACTCGGTCTCGCACTGCATCAGCATCAGCTTCACCCAGACAGAAGTGGAGCTCAATGCCCAGACTGACTAAGCAGAATGGAAAACATATCTATCTATCTATCTATCTATCTATATATATATGACCCTGATCTCAGTTTACAGTCCCCAAACCTGATTACCATTCACTATCTGTTTATTGGGGAAGCCGACCTGAGAATATTTCTGAACTAGAACCGTTCTGCTGCAAGGAAAAAGGCAAAAATTCTAAAGCTGCTACAAAAGAAGGCGTGATTTCTGCCAAACAGACTGACAGGATGCCCAAACAATTCAGCCAATAAACAGTATTGGTGCATTTATTTTTATTTCCTCCCTTGCAGAGGTTGTGTATGTATGTGAAGAATGTATTTGATCCCATCAGCTGATTTATAGTTTGGCATCCTGTGGCTTTCCTTAACCCCCCCATATTACCCCCCCCAATACGAAAACATGCCTCAATAAGATGGTGATAAATAGATGCCTCGCATTACTAGACTCTGTGTCTCCTTCCTTTCTCTGCTCTACATGCAAGCAGATGTGGTTTGGGGAAGGTGTCCAAATCAAGCTCTGCTCGTGAGATGGCAATATCGGAACATTATTTACGAGGGTGGAAATTTGGAGGGAAAACGTTTAAGGATTTCGGATTTGAACAGCAGTTCTTTTTGAGTGCTGTTTAGCTGAAGTAGTCATATGTACTTTTGTATACAGGGTGTCCTGGAGAACGTACGCACCCTTTCTGTAACGCTGGCTATATTTAATGAACAGCTAAGCACATCCTTTCATATTAAAGAATACACGTTAAGCCATGTAATTTCATCCAAATCACCATCATTCCAGGGTGAAATGACACTTTATGTCTATAAAGTACATCACAGTCCCTCCACCTGCTTGTTTTCGGCCCATCCTGGTGCCATCACTTCCCCAAGGTAAATGGCGAACCCGTACTCAAGCCTTCCACGTACAGAAAACTCGACCCGTGAACGTCTTCCAGTGCTCCAAGGTCCAGTTCCGTTGATAGTGGACAGGGACAAATGGGCCACCTGTCACAGACATTCCTCCCATACAGTGGTGCTTAAGTTTGTGAACCCTTTAGAATTTTCTATATTGCTGCATAAATATGATCTAAAACATCATCAGATTTTCAGTCCTAAAAATAGATAAAGAGAACCCAGTTACACAAATGAGACAAAAATATTATACTTGGTCATTTAATTTATTGAGGAAAAATGATCCAAGATTACATATTAGTGAGTGGCAAAAGTAGGGTGAGCGCCTTTGCTTTTCAGTATCTGGTGTGACCCCTCTGTGCAGCAATAACTGCAGCTAAAACCGTTTTCCTGTATCTTTGATCAGTCCTGCACAACCCTGCTTGGAGGAATTTAGCCTATACCTTCCCCATAACAGAACAACTTCAGCCTCTTCAGCTCTGGGATGTTGTGTGGGTTTCCTCACGTAGCTTGCTCACTCTCCATTTCCTTCCACAATTTCCTCCATTGGAGTAAGGTCAGACTTTGACTTGGCCATTCAAAACAATAACTTTATTCTTCGGTAACCACCATTGCTTTGTAGAATGACTTGTGTCTTAGGGGTCGTGGTCTTGCTGGCATGACCCCCTTCTCTGAATTCAGTTCATGGACAGATGTCCTACTTTTCTTTAGAATTCTCTGATTCAGTCAGAATTCATTGTTCCAAGTTCCCATCATGATGGCAAGCCGTCCTCCCAGATGGCGCAAAAACAGATGCCCCAAACCCTGATACTAACCACCCACCAATGTTTCACAATTGGGATACTAGGTTTTATTCTGGTAATGCTGTGTGGTTTCTTTCTTCCAACATACGCTTTTCTTTTTAAAAACCAAAAAGTTCTATTTTTGGTCCTCATCCGTCCCAAAACATTCTTCCATTAAGCCTTCTGGCTCTTCCGATGTGATCTTTTAGCAAACTGCAGACGGACAGCAATGTCTTTTTGGAGACCAGTGGCTTCTCCTTGCAACCCTGCCATGCACACACGTTTTGTTCGTGGTCTTCTGATGTGGCCTCTTGAACATTAACATTAGCAATGTGAGAGGGAGGCTTTCAGTTGCTTAGAAGTGAACCCTTGAGGTCCTGTTACCTCGCCCACTATTACACGCCTTCTCTTGGAGTGATCTTTGTTGTCGAACCACGTCCTGGGAGGTAACATGGTCTTGGAATTTCCTCCATTTTATCACAATCTGTCCTGACTGTGGATTGGGTGAAGTCCCAGCTCTTTAGAGATGGTTTTTGTATACCTTTTCCAGCCTGATGAGTCATCAACAACTCTTTTCTCTGGAAGGGCCTCAGAAATCTGCTTTGTTCTGCCATGATACACTTCCACAAAACCTGTGTTGTGAAGAGCCGACTTTGATAAATGCCCTGTTCTTTAAATAAAACAGGGTGCCCACGCAACCTGATTGTCCATCATATTGATGAAAGCCACCTGACCTCTAATTTCACTGCTATCCTAGAGGTTCACATACTTTTGCACTCACTAATATGTAATATTGGATCATTTTCCTTTCCCCTCAATAAAAAATGACCAAATATAATATTTTTGTCTCATTTGTTTAACTGGGTTCTCTTTATCTACTTTTAGGACTTGTGTGAAAATCTGATGATGTTTTAGGTCATATTTATGCAGAAATATAGAAAATTATAAAGGGTTCACAAACTTTTCAAGCACCACTGTTACCAGTATTCAAAATGTCTGTTCACGGTCCAAATGGGACTTTTCAGATATAAGATAGTTCATGCACAGCTGTAACAAGATAATCAGCATTATTTGATCTGTGCGTGGTCGTGATGTTTTGGCTTGTAGATGTTATAATGTAATATTTTAAGTTTCCCTTGGAAGTTGTGCGCATCACGGGTTCAGTTTTGGTACGTTTCGTTTTCTTTTTGTGTGATCTGATGCGTAGCAGTGGAATGGGCAAAACATGTTTGGTAAGTTGGTAATGCTGGTCTGCACAAATGTTTGCACTTTGTCCAAGTGTGGCATTGTCCAAGTTTTGATTGTACATTTACTACGCTATGCTTCTTGATACTTGTGTAAAACTACTTTTAAAAAGCAAGCCATCGAAATAATGACTTCAGTTTATCTAGTGAAAAGGTATCTAGCACTTTATACGTTAAAAAGCCTGTTTAATGTGGTGGTTCCATCAAATCCAATAACAATAATATACAGTATATGAAAAGAAATCCTAAGTGCTCTACACCTAGTAGGTTAAAAGTGCAAAATGTGCCAAAGACGTGGCATTTAAGATTGAGTCACATATAACTAAGAAGTTCCCAGTTTCGATTAGATCATGTAAAAATCCATGGAACTATGCAGTTAGTACTACTGATATTTAAGAAATCTCCAAAACTATATATTATAAAAGAACTGAAGCTAAACGTGCTGATTGATTCCATCTCTCCTGAAGAATGTATCCAAGCCCATCAACAATCGGTTCCAGTCCATTTTGAGGCGACTCGTTTTTCTGAATTAGGTGTCAAATCATTTTTTCCCCCACACACAAAAACCGTGCTGATAAATAGACGCCTCGCTTTTCTAGACTCTGTGTCTCCTTCCTCTCTCTGCTCTACATGCAAGCAGATGTGGTTTGGGGAAGGTGTCCAAATCAAGCTCTGCTCATGAGATGGCAATATCGGAACATTATTTACGAGGGTGGAAATTGGGAAAAATGTTAAAGAAAATGTTAAAGCATTTCATCTGTCTTTTGGAATTTTTATTTGCAGCCATCATGACTGATTTGCAGTGTGGTTTCTGGGTTTTTGTTTTTTTTGTTAAATTCTGCCTTTTTTTCCCCCAAACATTTTCTCTCTTCCAGTTTAATGTCTTAAGTTTGATATTAAGATTTTTGCTTTCTGTTGCAAAGTTGGTTCAGCTTGAAGTAGTTTGAGTGAGCAGCAGCAAAACGGAGGCTTGAGTGGAAATTTCGATAGCACTCCCTGAGCGTTGGACTCGTTCGTTGCAAGTATCAGATCAGCCAATCGTGTGGCAGCGGTGCAGTTCAAAACGTCATGCAGATCCGGGCCAGCAGCCTCAGGTAATGTTTACAGCAACCATCGTGGTTTATTTTGACTGTGGCATTATTGTTTGTGCCACATGGGCTGGTTTGAGTATTTCTAGAACTCATTATATCGTTCTGAAAGGTTTGAGTAGTCCTGGGGTTAAGCAGAAATTACATCCTGTTTGATATACACTTTAAAGGTGGCATTATTCCAATGCAGTGCACTACATAATGGGAAGAGAGTCGGTTTAGATTCTGCACAAAGTAAGCCCTGGATCGAACTACTCACCATGTGGCCATAACAGCAGGGGTGCAGTCTCAACTTGTGGTCTACTGTGGTAGCCGAGTGGTACTGGACTCTGGATCTGAAGGTCCAGGGTTCAAATCCCACCTCTGCCAAGCTGCCACTGTTGGGTCCTTGAGCAAGGCCCTTACCCACAATTGCTTGGACTGTAAGACTGTACCATGTCTTAATTACAAATAAAAACTTCGCTCAAAAGAAGTCAAAACACATTCTGATAAAAGTTGAAATATAATTTTCCAAAGATGGCCCCTCCCAGTAAATAACACTGGGAACTTCTCGCCTCTGATTTCCTTCTATGAGGGATTTCTTCACACCTAACGACATGTCTGCTATAAATTGCCCCTAGTTGAGTGATGCCCTGCAGTGGCACCATTTACAGGGTATATCCTATCTCTTAAGCTCTGTACCAACAATGCTTTCTATTGCCGCTTTAAACTGGCAAATCTCACCCTGTATATCCTTTATATTTGATTTAAAAAAAATAGAATTTACTAGTTGTAATTTCATGACCTATAATTCTTTAATCCTATATTTCCAGTTTTCACTCTAATTCAAACTCTACTGACATACACGCGAGGCAGATGTGGTTTCGGGCGGCAGTCCAAATGGCTCTCGGCACACCTTGCGCGCTGGAGATTAAGGCGCCTGCATGGGCATTAGTTCTAGTTGAAACAGCATCGCTAAGAGGAGGTAATTACATGGTGGAAGGATTTAGGCCAGCCCTTGTTTATGTTTGCCCATTCACTGCTAATTCGGTTTGTAATTTTCTGCCCGTGTGTGCATGCTTGGTGAGAAGCGCTCGTAGCGTGTGTTTGCGGTATTTTGCTTCAAAGTGTTTGTTCCAGTAATTGGAGATTGGAAGTGCTAACTGGCATGCTGGTATCAGAGATGTGGGCCGTGCGTGTGGATGAAACATGCTGGTATTTGCGGCTTGTGGTTTCCGAGCCATAAAACTCAAACAGTTCCTGGTGATGAATTTCCGCTGTTCCGCTTAGCGCTGCACGTGTTTAACATCTCGCCTCACCGAAGAAGGGCCGCTCGCTCGCCTCACTGTTTTCCTTCTGAATTTAGTCATTTCAGATTTTTTTTTTTTTCTAGCAAATATTCGTGCATCTGCGCTCACCCACACAACAGGTTTTCATTTCTAGGGGAAATGCTAAACGCACTGTCTGTAGGTCAATACGCACAGATGGCATGGATTTTATAATATTGTAGGCACGGAATGCTGCAGAGGGCTTAGCACGCTTAGAGAAAAATATCAATCACTAGACCTAATAGCTGTCTAATAGATTTTAAAACCGTACTAAACAGGGTGTTGGTCCAGTAGGAGTGAAGCTACTGTCGCTTCGTTATGTTCTGCCAAACCAGACTGAACTGATTCCAATAGGGATTTTATGGTTTATCTGAAGCAGGTGCAAAAACACCAAATTACTGCTGCTCTGGCAAGCAAGTGGAGCTCAATTTTAACACGATCACCCTGTGACCGCTGGGTTCCTCCTGGGCTCTCGCCTCCCAAGAGCATTATAGTAGCCCTCCGCCATCCAGGACCAGTGGTTTTTGGACTCCAATCCAGATCAGGATAAGCTTCAAGATTAGTCTGTATGGTTCAAGGAGGCATTCAGTACTGCATCCAATCCGATTCAAAAGGTAAAGTTAAATAATCGGTCACTAGCTTACTGCTCATGTTACATAGGTCCCCTGCTAGCAAATGGGCCACACTTTCCTTTTTATAATGCCATGGAAAGACTGGAATGATGGCAATGACTTCAACAGCCAGAACCGCACCGGGCAGGCCACGTTTGAATCAAAATGCGAATCATTTACATTTACATTATTTAGCAGACGCCCTTATCCAGAGCGACTTTCAATTGATACAATCTTACAATCAAGGCAATTGTGGGTTAAGGGTCTTGCTCAATGACCCAACAGTGGCAGCTTAGCAGAGGTGGGAGTTGAACCCTGGACCTTCTGGTCCATAGCCAAGCATCCTTAACCACTAGACCACTACAGGATCCTGCATGTGTCTGGACAAATTTGGCCCACGGTACACTTGCCGCTGCCATGAATAAGCCATAAGCGCCAAAATTCAAGCCATGTTTGGTCCAAAACTGCCTCCTCTTCTTACCTTAAAGCCTACTCTAAAGAAGTGTCATGTCATTATCAAATCACAACGTCACTGCCTGCTGTAATAAACCGTCTACTAAAGCAAATTAACCCATAAAAGCCCCATAAAAGCCCCCCGGTTTCTCCCTGCGGTTTCTGCCTGTGTGTAAGGAGTCAAATCATCACACTGCTAAGCTTCCCACGTCCGGCTCTAATACCCTTCATATGGCGCTCGCTGTCAGACTGTTTATGCAACCATGGCGTATCTCGGCGCTGGTGTAAGCAAAGCTCTAATTATTTTGCCCTGTCATGCCATAGTCTGAAAAGACCACTTCCTGCTGATCTTATGGTTCCGACGCTGCTTGGCTTTGATGGGTGGCAGTATTTATTGGTGCAGGGCACGCCAGAGCCGCTGCGAGAGTAAACAGCAGCGAGGGCCGATGGAGACGTGGTATGGAGACGAGCAATTTGCCACTGACACGGCCAGGGCAAGTGGGTGCAAAAGCATAATGCACCCACATAAATGCTAACGTTTTCTTAAAGCACGATAAGCTATGATTATGCCAACGCCTGCTGGGTTTTCTTTGCACACGCGGACGTTATAAAGCCGTCTACAACTGTTAATCTTGTCCCTTCAACCTTGTCCGTTCCAAACATTTTGCGTGGGGACAGACAATAAAAGTACTACAACGGCCTTTGTGGATGTTTGTTATGACTGCACAGGTTATGGGGACAAACAAGTTCTACACGTAGTCACTTGGCAGACGCGTGTAACCAAAGGCTCGAGGAGCCAGCATTGATTCTAGGGCTTTGAACTCCGTTGAACTTTACTTACTAACTTCTATATAAACGTTGAACCATTCTCAGAAAAGCAGTGAACACTGCTGGAGACTTTCTGGTCAGTGCAGATCCAGTGGTGGTCACTTTTCTTTACTTGATGATATAAGGAGACACAAGACACCAGTGGCCTGCATTAGACGACATTGTAGGGGTTGATGAAATAAACAAATCTTTCGATTCACATGGAGGTGTGTTTCTCTTTTCTGCAGAATGTTCTGGAAACTGGCCTTACCTGCCATTCTGGCCTGGACTCTCTGCGAACCCTTGGAAACCAAGAAGTCTCGGCCGCGAGGCTCCATTCCTTCCCCTAACAAGCTGAAAGGCAACGAGCTGTCGTCATCATCTTCTGTTGCATTATTATCGTTGCCTCAACAGCCGCCGCCAAAGCGACAGAAAGGCAAACCGGAGGTGCTGCTGTCCAGTCGCGAGGCCCTGGTAGTGACGGAGCGCAAATACCTCAAGAGCGACTGGTGTAAGACCCAACCGCTGAAGCAGACCGTAACGCTGGGGGGCTGCGTGAGCCGCACCATTGTCAACCGCTTCTGCTATGGCCAGTGCAACTCCTTCTACATCCCCCGGCACCAGGAATCCCAAGAGCGGCCCCATGGTCGAAAAAGGGCGGCGAAACCAGTTAACGATGGTTCGTTTCAGTCGTGTGCTTTCTGCAAGCCTCACCGGATCTCTACGCTAACCGTACGGCTGCACTGTCCCAGGCTACAGCCTCCGTACCGGCACCGGAAGGTCCAGCGCATCAAAGAATGCAGGTGCATGTCCGTCAGCGTCAATGACACCTTCTGAGCCTGGTCATTGGAAAGGCTCGCGTGGCTTGGCGAATAGGAAAAGAATCTGAGCTGGATCTCAGTAAGGGACGCTAGATTAAAAGCCAGAGACAGGGACAAAGATCTGCCAAATGATACCTGGGGGAATTTAGGTCAAACAGGTTGTGAAGGTGAGATTATGTGGACCACACAAAGTATTATGCAACAAAATGGACAAATGACAGATTTCTAAGCCTGCACGTGGCACGTTTCTGGATTGCAAGCTGCTTGGTGTTTATACAGGAACCTGGTCAGTGGTCAAACCTGGTTATCCAAAGTATAAAGTTCTCATTAAGCCATGAGCATGTCTCCTTGTGGACTGTAATTTTATTTAAAAATCACACAATAATATTAACGACCAACGAACATGATACCAGTATAATAACCCCTTGAACTGACGGAATTCAGCCAAACTAGCAAAGGTGTCAGCGGGACGCACGGACCCCATCAACTGTTCCCTCCACTGTTTACCATACAGCGTAATAGACATGTGATGCATTTCTGAACAAGGCAGCCCAAGTGGGACGACACTCTCTGCCAGATCAAGACTTGCAATGAAAGCCTGATGGACCTGGGCACCTTTTTCCAAGTCTGTGCAGATGTTTGTGTGGATGGCGGAAATCCAAAATAATTCACACTGAAGTCCAGAAGTCTTGGAGGTTCGGTCAGACTGCCAACACCAGTATTCACCATGCAGTATGGCTGGATCAAACTTAACCCTCTCCAAAATGGCCAGACAATGGAAGGCTGGTCACCCTGTGGCTTGGGGAGTAAATATATGGACTGAGGGGCATACAGATATACTGTAAAAATAGCCAGAACCGAATGGACCCGTTGTGCCCATTCTACCACTACTTAATTCCTTGAACTGACTGTCAAATGTGAAAAATATCACCAATAATTACCACTTAATATGTTTTTATAAATGACATTTGCTTCGAAAACAGCAATATTGGTATATACAAACAGATTTTCCTTATAGTTACTATTTGCAAAATACAAATATATAAAAGAAATGAGTTTATATGATAAATCTTTAACTGTGCTTGAAGCTATGACTTATGAAATATAGTATGTTTCAGAACAAAAGTTTTTTTTTTAAACCCTATGTAAGAATAAACATTATGTTTGTTTAATGATTGGAGTTTCCTTTTTTGATGCAGTTAAGTCATTTTCCTGCTCAGAAAACCTTGGCTCAATCAAAAAGTTTCTCAAAATGAGCCAGTGTGTATGCAATACAAATATACATGAAATGGACACGAGCCTCATCTAAAGCACAACTGATTCTGCTACATTTTTCCGACGATAGGAACGCACTAGGAAGATCTAGAGAAGTTTAAAGAGCATTGCTACTTTTCTCAGCGTGCTGAGTGTCGTCAGCTTGACGAGACGACGTTTCTCATTCCGCTTTGGCGTTCTTCCAGATCTAACTGCTGATAGGACCTGACAGCTCGTGATCCCGCTCAGGAGTGTTGAAGGACAGGAAAATGTTCACCAGCAGTGGAACGCTTCAGATCTTCTGGCCCAGTTTGGCTTTCTGTCAAACAATGGAAACAACGCTTGATGACCAGATGTGATTGAGATCTATTTAACTAATTCAAGCCCCGATTATGTGTAAAGTTCGTTCTAATTGGACAAACAGACGTGCTTTCCATTACAACAATCGCAGAATTGATTCAGCTTGAAATTCCACTCACGATTCCAGCCGAGTGCTTGGGTCTGATGCTGTAGGCGGTTTTCTCTCGAGCCTGTTTGATCGTATCTTCAGCCGCTTTTAGCCTGAAACCACACGGACTATTCAGTTCACTGCACAGCTCAGGGTTTAGTTTGTACATTTTTGTCAAACCTTTTCTGAGTAATGGGGGCACCCATTGTCTGTGTCACATGCTACAGACCCAGTCCCCATTACTTAAGTTGGCTCTGTTACTCAGGGTCTGTAACATGTGACACATGGAGGGTGCCTTTGTTACAGTCCATCAGTCAAAGTGAGTATATTGAGATCCATAACAGGTATCAGATGTTTATTTCTACTTGAGAACAAACCGATTTCTGTGACTTCAAATGTATTGAGACGGCATATCCATTTCAGAGTTTAGTGGATTAACTAAGGAGGCCTCCCATATTTCTATCTAGTGAACTGAAATGGACAGTGAGTGCAGAAACAAGGAGATGTACCTAAGAAAGTGATCAGTGAGCACATTAGTGCAAATTCTTGCATTAATATACATGTTGGAGAATTTTTTTTTTTTAAGATGTTCAGATTTTACTTTTTAGATTTGGTGTCAGGAAACCACCAAAATATGCCAAACTTTTGCATGAGACATTTGTATTTCTACAATCGGTATTGATCCCTGTGTCAGTCGAACAGAAATTAAGAGAAAATGACAATTGAGCAGTGAGATCTACCGTTCCCTCAGCAGGAGGTTGTTCTCTTTTTTATAAGCCTCTTTAAAGTCGGACGAGAACTCGTGCCACACTGAGAAGAAGGTGTTGGGCGAGACCTCCTTTTCCCCGCCTTTAGGCTTCACTGAGAAAAACACAGTCAGCTCGAGGAAACTGCAAAAGATCCAAAGAAGAAACTTCAAGTTCAGACATCAAGTCGCGAAACAACAAATGAGAGAAAAATGTTATACTTTTATTTACTGAGAAAAATTACATGATGTGAACCTAAACTAAGCACGTCCAGTAACAGTTGGTTAGCTTGGAGAACATTTAGCAGATTCCTCTGTACAGAACAGCTTCAAGTCTGGGATGTTGGTGGGTTTAATCACATGAACCACTCATATCATAGGCCAAACCACAACGTTTATATTGGATTAAGGTCAGGACACTCGCTTAGCCATTCATTCCTTGGTAGGACATCTCGTGCGCTTATAATCGTTGTTTTGCTGCACGACACACGTTCTCTGGAGATTCCATTCATGGACACTTTCCTGTTATAATTTAGAACTGATTGTTCCATCGATGATGGAAATGGCCCAGATGCAGCAAAACAAGCCCAAACCATCATACTACCACCACCATGTTTCATAGATGGAATAAGGTCCTCGTGCACTTAATATAGACAAGACTGTTCTAATAAACAGACATAAAAGTTCTATTTTGGTATCCTTATCCACGTGATCTTTAGCAAACTTAAGACGGCAATGTTCTTTTTGGAGAATCCTCTCCTTGAAACCCTGCCACGCACACCATTATTGCTCAGCGTTGTCAAACTTTAACATGAACCAAAGCGAGAGAGGGATTTAGTTGCTGGTTACCCTGAGTTCCCTTGCGATCTTGGAGTGAACTTTTTTGGTCCCCCCTTCCAAATAATATTTTGCATTATTACTTGGGGAAATTCGTACCGTTGCTTTGTGTCGGCGAGCTGCTTTTCCTGACTCTCAAGCTCTGTCTTGGCTAAAAGAGGGAAAACACAACTTGTTATTCGTTTATTAGCATCTTTCAAACAAGTTAGGTTAACATTCATATATAGAGTGTTATTTTCCAAAATAATTCCATAATTTTTCCCTACATCTATACACAATACGTAGCTTCAAAGAGTTAACGCGTGTGGCCATGTTCGGGGACATGAATGATGCAGAAAGTCACTAGGATGTATCATGTGATGGTAAAGAATAAATCGAAGCGCCTAGAAGCAAGTGGGTTCAGTTCTATCAGCCACACCCATTGCTAACAAACGTATAGAATGATAATGTAATAATCAGAGATTGCGTTTGAGCCGATGACCCTAAAATTGTGTAAAGCATTGGATTCTGGAACAATGGAGACACATTCCCAGCAGTCCGAGGGATAAATCTGGGTTTGACAGACGCTCGACGAAGTCTATATGAAGAAATGCATAGTTCAAGCTGAAAAGACACAGAGCTCCGACCACAACCCCATCCAGCATCAAACCACATCAAGCGAGCCCACAATGGTGCAATATGGTGTTCTACACCCCTTATTATTCTCACAATAAGGGGCCTGGATGGGATGTATTGGAATGCTGGTGGTGTGCGAAGCTTTACTGGCCAAACTCTATAATGCTCTTGTGACACAGTCTCCGTATTTGTGTGTCATGTTCCAAAATCTAGTGGGAAGCAGCACCGGAAAAGTGGAAGTTCATATCAGTTCATGCGGTTTTGGCCTTGATATTCAGGAATAATCTCAAATACAATGGACACCCAAAAACATTATCAGTATGGATGTCCCCGTTAGGAACACCTCCTTGTTTTTACCCTCATTGTCCACTGTATGAGTTCCACTTATCATATAAGCAGATGGACTGTAGTCCACCTGTTTCTCGACATCTTTGTTCGTCCCCCCTTACTCTGTTTTCTAATGGTCAGAACCCCCACAGGAGCAGCACAGATCTATGATCCACAGCCCAACACAGCACCTGATCTGTAGTGGTCTTGACCATTAGAGAACAGAGTAAAGGGGACTAACAAATTATACTAATTACATTACTCTGCAGAGATAAAATGGTAAATGAGTGTGGAAACAAGTAGGTGTACCTAATAAAGTGATAGGTGGAACTGTGTGGGACTGTGGTAGCCTAGCGGTTAAGGTACTGGACTTGGTTCAAATCCCACCTCTGCCAAGCTGCCACTGTTGGGTCCTTGAGCAAGACCCTTAACCCACAATTGCTTGGATTGTAAGATTGTATCTATTGTAAGTCGCTCTGGATAAGGGCGTCTGCTAAATGCTGTAGCTGTAAATGTAAATGTAAATAGGTGAGCGTAGAACCTGTTAGCACCGAGTGTGGCTGAAATAACAGAGATCACGAATTCGGAGGGGTGGGTACATACTTTGGACCGTTTAGTGCGCACGACAGTTTCAATGATGAATATCGTCATTTCATCCCAACATCACTGTCATCATCAGTAATTCTACAGCCAGCAAGAGTGCTGTACATCATTGTGGCCACAGTTAATATTTATGGCTTCGTAGAAAAGATCTGAAAGTTACGATGCCATGGAACACAGCACAAGCATCCAATTAATCATTATAAAACTGATATATGTACCCGCAACAACATGGATTTATTAGCGAGAAGGCGGATTCCAGATTTTGAACAGTAGTGCGCGAGGCAGACCGCCGCATGCTTTATGGGATCGGTTCAAAATGTGGAAAAGTTTGGGCACCCCTGGTGAAACGACATGTTTTGTTGGTTTTGTCAATCCAAAGAAGTACGTTTGTGCCATATTTTTGCAAAAACAAATCAATTCAGGCCTGAAACGTTACAGAGGACCAAGCTGTGCTAAAATGTGCAAACGTTAGGGTTTGGTCAACGCTTGCGTTAAGTTATTTACATTATGAAAATGAACAAAAACATTTTCTCATTTCTCATTTGACCACAAGCACCCAGAGTATTTAAGGAAGGAGAAACAACAAAGTGGGAGTTTTCCATGGAGGCGAAACGCAGAACACAAACTAAAACAAGTGCAGGCTGGTTCTACTCTCTCAGGAGTGAAAAAAGTGGTTGACAGAAGAGATGAAATGGAGGGGGGAGGGGGGAGGGGGGGTGCAGGATGAGTCATGAAGACAGAGATGAAGAAGGGGAGGTAGAGAAGGTCAGACAAGGACGGGGACGTCTTGGGAGGGATGACTGGTGATAGATAAATGACTCAGGAAGGAACCTGCACATGGTCCATCAAGCCAGGTATCATCATAAGGTTTTCTCTTCTGAGTATGTGCTTTATGTTTGTACTTTCAGCATATGTTGACCGCAGGGCCAGAGGTCAAGGTACTGGACTAATGACCAGAAGATGGTTTGAATCAACGCACTACCGAACTGCCTCTGTTGGCCCTTTGTTTGGAGACTGGAAGACTGTTTGCAAGGTGGGCTACCTGAAGTGTCTTGTACTGTACACCAGTGCATATAGTTAATAATAAAAAGCTGTTTTCATGATCAGGGCACCTCTAGAACCTCCAGTCTCACCTTATAGAAGAATCATGTGAGTGGGTCTTTAGCTTAGAGGTTCACATACTTTTTCCAGCTTCAACTCTGAATGAACTGTGAAGTAGCTATTGAATAAAGATCCGTGTGCCATTCGTCACAATGCTGCAGGCTGCTTTTGGCCCGCATATTAACGAGTGGAGCTTTCCTCCTGTTCTGACCCTTTGTCTTTTCCACAACACAATTCATCACTGGCTACTTCTGCTTTATGTTTGCACCTCCTTGCCTAGTCTTGTTACCTCCATGCCGATTGTTACCATAGTCGGTCTTCACTCGCACTTACGTCCATGTCAGTCCTTGTCCCACCTTTAACTACAAAGGGTACACAAACGTCTTCTTGTAAATGTGACTGTATGAGTTTGGTTCCTCTTACCCTCGGTAAGAAACTGTTCCATTTTATTCTTAAATGGCTGCAGGAATCCCTCAGGTGAAATGGCACAAACTTTCTCTGTCTCAGACGAGCATGCTGCGGAAACACGATGCCACACAGGTCAGTAGTTCAAAAGTTTTCATATGACCTGTTCATATTTTTTTCCATGTTTAATTTGCTTATCCTGGTCAGGGGGATCTAGAGCCTATCTCTGGAACAGGCAAACATGTACACTAAATGGGGGACTAGGACCATCACAGGACTCGATAGAAGTCACTGATAGCCCCCCCCCAATTGGCCTCTCCTCCCTCAGGTTAAAATGTAACAAAAACCCCAGTGTCTTGGTGGTAAAAGCAATGATGCTGGAAACAGCAGTTGATGACGACCTGGGTTTGGGCTGCGCCTACAGTGTTGGCGTCATGTGGTACGATGGCCTGATGTTTGTCACATCTTGGTAAACGAACAACTACTTGAGTGTCCTGCCATGAAAACTGGACAACTATACATAGACTCGACGGCACAATGCCCATGCCCTGCGTATTCAGTCACTTATTATTGATATGAGCAAGAGGGTCATGGAGGCATAATTTCAGAGTCCAAATCCTTAACCACTAAGCCGCCACTGAATAAAATGGGTGCGCAAAGCCTTTCTGACAACAAAAGGATTAGGAACAGGCTTTTATTAGACCTTTCTTTGTTTATGTGGCCTTGTGGGGATGCCATTTCAACAAAACATGTCATTTTAAGAGCTTACCAACTGTAAAGTGACCTTTCGTTTGGGGAAGGCACGATATAAATAAGATGAATTATATAAGGCTCAGTAGGCCTGTCATGACACGCTGGCTCAACCTTAATTATCTGACGGTTTAGATCGCACGATGACAAGTTTAAGACCTATGTTTTACGTTCCGTCAAATTTTCCCAGTTCTTCATCTCCTGTAATTAGATAACACATTAAACTGATGGTCCGAACAATCGCTTAATCCCTCTCAGAGCAGCTGCAGGATCATCATGCCATCCAGCCCTAACAAATTTTGTCCCCTGTTTCCTCTGACTGTTTCTCAGTGATGCATGGAGTCTGGAGAAATGGGTCTAGCATCACTCACGTTACTTGTCATAGAGAATCATTACGAAGCATGCGCAAGATGTGGCACATGTGCTAAAGTCTTTACCCGCTGCCTGCTTTACCCTTTAATTGAGGTTCAAATTCAGGTCTAAAATCATATTTATGCCTTTTGAGTTCAAATCTGTGTCACCTTATCATGTGCATTAGTAATAAAATTAAATTAAATAGTTGTTTTTAGAAAAAAAAATAGGATTTTAAATCAAATTAAACTTAAATGGGATGGGTAGGGACAGGGTTAGGGTTGTAACCCAAAATATTTCCCAACAAGAACTACAAAACAGATTTCCATATATTTAGACCATGGAGCAAATGTGATGTAAAACTCAAGGATTTATGCATTGATTGTTAACACTTAATGCAGACCCATTAATTACGTTCTATGACCTTATAGAGAAAAAAAAAAAAAAAATATATATATATATATATATATATATATATATATATTTATATTCTATTATAGAAAATAAAATACTTAAATGTGCAAAAAGCATGTGTAAATACTTGTAGTATTTTTAAATTCACCTTAATAATACTAATAACAACACTCAAGACTGTAGGTGTATTAAAACCCTTGAAAGTCATAGCTTGTTAAATTTAATATGACATTATTCATTCATACACAATTCATCAAAAGCCTCAAAGGCAAATGACAGGTGCTTGGAAATCCAATCCGTGTCCAAAATTTAATTATATATCTACGCTTTAAAAAGGCATGTTAAAACTACACCACTGTAAATACTGAAATAAGGTCAGCTGGACATCAATTTCCGTTTTGAAGCGGGCACCAGGTTCACTAAACCCCCGTAGTGGCTCTCAAAGCAGGGGCCATCTGCTTTAGCACTTAGCTCTGCTCACCCTGCTAACCCCCAGGCGATAATTCACTCCGCTGTGTTATGAGCCCCGATATGGGCAAAGCCGTGGCGTCTCCTTGGGAGTCCAAGAGCATGAATTGTGGCTAGTTTGAGAAATAAAGCTAACATTTGCTCACGCAAAAGCAAGCCGTGGCCTGATCGGTTTAGCAGGAAAATAAGAATCGGTTCTTGTTGAGTTTGGCGGCCATGGTTTAGTAGCTCTACAGGCTGCACTTTGATGGCTGATTCATGTGAGAACACGGACACTGGTTCAGTCAAATGGACTGAAAACTATTTGTAATCCTAACTCGCGCAGTTGAAAGCTAAATGTACGCCCGATAACGTAAATCGTACGTCTCACTGGATCTTTAAATCTGGATGTTCAGGTCTGGAATGTCGGTACGATTTTATGATGTATTATAACTGATATAATCTACTCATCACCACCATCTGTTCTGCAACAACGCTTAGGTAGAGCATCGTGTATCAAACTGACGTCCACAGGACCGAGTTCCCAGTTTGCAACACGGCCAAGAGCGTCATGCTCACTCCAGAGCTTGTTTTCTTCCCATAGTGGCATCCTGGTGGCCCACGGGCATCTGGCACAACAAACACACGGAATCGATCTGAGGTACAGTTTTCGAAAGCTCACATGCTCACTGTAGGGCATTTTTTAAAGGTGAACAGGGTTAGCACTATGACTGCTCAGTTTACAGATTTAAGTGCCATTTGTGATGTACAGTGGGGGGCAAAAAAGTATTTAGTCAGCCAACTGATTGTGCAAGTTCTCCTACTGAGAAAGATGAGAGAGGTCTGTAATTTTCACATAGCTACACTTCAACTATAAGAGACCAAAATGAGAAAAAAAAAATCCCATGGGGAAGAAATCACATTGTAGGATTTTAAAGAATTTAATTGTCTAAATTATGGTGGAAAAATAAGTATTTGGTCAATACAAAAAGTTCACTCAGTACTTTGTAACATAAACCTTCGTTTGCAATGACAGAGGTCAAACGTTTCCTGTAAGTCTTCACCAGGTTGGCACACACTTGTAGCTGGTATTTTGGGCCCATTCCCCATGCAGATCTGCTCTAGAGCAGTGATGTTATGGGGCAACACGGACTTTTCAACTCCCTCCACAACTTTTCTATGAGGCTGAGGTCTGGAGACTGGCTAGGCCTCTCCAGGACCTTGAAATGCTTTTTACGGAGCCACTCCTTCGTTGCCCGAGCGGTGTTTGTGTTTGGGATCATTGTCATGCTGTTAAGACCCAGCCACGTTCCATCTTCTGACTGTTTGAGGCTGTGGACAGGTGTCTTTTTATACAGATAACAAGGTCAAACAGGTGCCATTGATACAGGTAAAAGAGTGGCGGACAGAAGAGCTTCTTAAAGAAGAAGTTACAGGTCTGTGAGAGCCAGAAAATCTGGCTTGTTTTGTGGGTGACCCACTACTTATTTTTCCACCATGATTTACAATTAAAAAAATTCTTTAAAAATCCTACAACGAGTGATTTCCTGGATTTTTCTGTCTCTCATAGTTGAAGTGTTTTATACTATGATGAAAATTACAGACCTCTCTCATCGTTCTAACGTAGGGAGAACTTGCACCCAATCAGTGGCTGACTAAATACTTTTTTGCACTTTAGCTCCGGATCGTAGTGGGTAGACAAAGGTTTTGCCAAAGTAATCTCTTGTTGACATGGCCAATCTGTGGGATCAGAGATCAGGCCTGTTCACACTGAAAATCCTAGAGAATACCTTGACTTGTTTAATAATTATGATATTACAGAGGAAGAAATATGCAAATCCCTTCCAATCTTTCTTTGAGGAACATCGTTTTTAAACATTTCAATCATTTTCTCACACATTTTCTTGACAAACTGGAGATCCTCTCCCCATCTTTGCTCATCAAAAACTCGGCCTTTCCTGGAAGCTGCTTTTGTAGCAAATCGGGACTATAATCACCTGTTCACACCACATCGTTATTTCGTTTTTTGTACTTCATTACTAGCTCTAAATTGCCTCGTTCCAACTTTTTTCGGAATGTGTTGTAGGCCTGAAATGCAGGAATGGATGTTTATTAACAAATGAAATGAAGTTGACCAAAAAACATGCAATATCTCAGGTTCATACTGTCTGCAATGAAAAAAGTCAAAGTAAATGCAAGAAACACTGTATATTTCTTTTATATGCATTTTTCAACCTGTCCCAACTGTTTCTGATTTGGGGTTGTATATATCCTAAAGACATCAGTCTGGTTGTAAACTAAACTGGGGGTCTAGCTGATATGAATTTAAAAATTGGGCACCCCTGCATGCTTTGTTGAGTTTCTAAATAACAAATCTTAACACAGCCGTTGCACATCCTCCTGAGACCCAGGAAAACTAAAGTTTGATCATTTCAGTGATCATTTTATTTATCAAATGTCCTTTATAAGGAACCAACGGGACATGGTATAGTAATTTTCTTTTTGTATTTTGTGTTTTCCCTTCAAAAACGAAGTCCCAATGTCCACTACAGAGGACATTAAAAAAGTACACTTTTAAGTGGTTAAACACAAGTGCAAATTGGTTAAAAAAAACCTGCTTTCTACGTAAAACATGTAAATTATCGGCTTTAGAAAAATCATTAACAGATTTTATTCAACAATTTACTTCTCTTGCATCCGTAAAACGTGGCTGCTGAGATTGCAGCCATTTTGAAAAAGCAGATCTCCGCTTGCAGATGACACACCCCCACAAATGATATCAGTGTAAAGGCCAGGATGGCCTCTAGATGGCGCGTCAGCTTTTAGCTCTGTAGATTATATGGTTATTGAAATACTCTTTGTGAACTCACGTCCTGTGGGGGACAAAAATGAATTATCAGGTCGTAGTTTTTACATATACAGTTATTTTTTTGCAAAAGTTTGGGTACCTTTTCAACTGATGGTCTCGAATATTTCTAAGGTCTCAAACCTTAATTTGCTTGTTAATGGTTCGTTTAACAGAAATAAGATCTATGTCAGTATGTTAAATTGTTCTCTGCAGAGGTTGTGTGACTTCTCATTTTAAAAACTCAACACAACATGTAACTTGACCAGGGATGCTTGTAGGTTTGCACAAAACTGGATGGGGCTTTGGCACATATGAGACCACCCATAATTTGGATACAGACGTTGAGGTTGGGTCTTTTTGTTATACCGACTGAGATTTACTTACAACATTATCTTAGTAAGTAAGAATTCTTGAATTTTGCCTTGGGTTTGGCATCCTCGGGTTTAGTGACTTGTGTGTGTGTGTGAGTGTGTGTGTGTGTGTGTGTGTTTGAAAGACCCACCATTTACATCCTTGCGTAGCTTATTCAGATCGCGTTGAAAGTCATCAAACTTCATCTGTGACGCCTGGAAAAGGTCCTGCGGCTCTGGCAAAGGGTATACACACGCTTCTCCGCCAGCGTCCTGACACACACACACACACACACACACACACAGAGAGAGAAGCAATTGCACTGTGAGACACGTTGTTTGGAGAAATGCAGCAGATCGGAACGAGATCAAAAACATCATTCTGTAAATCTCATTTCCTCCATCTACAGATTAGACGCTTTATGAATCAAACTGTAAGATTATAATTAGATTTGTGGGATTTGCGGAATGAGAGCTGATCCTGAGATAAGCGCTCGTTTCATGTGCTTAAATCTGTGCCGTTTCATACGCAGCAGCACCAGTCACGTTCTTTCATTACATCATCTTAGATTTGTCAGCAGAGGGATGCATTTTATAGTTGCGTATTTGACATTGTCTCTAAAGTTGGTTACAACTAATTGCATGAACCGGCAGGTTAGACCCTATGCTGCTGATCTTAATGCAAGCTCATTTTCAAGCGATTTGCACTCTTATATTAAAACACTGGTTATTTTAGGTTTTACATAGAGCACAATGATCATTCAGGGCTTAAATTGAAGTAAACACTTAGGCCAACATATTTCTTCACCCCCAGGCTTCTAATTTCATCATTTAAGTTCCATTTGGGAAGATTAAATACAGAAAAAACAAAAAACGCCTTTATTTTTTGGGTTTATAATGTGTGTGTGTGGATGCTGGTGAGTAAAAATGATCCATGCTGTACATTTTATATTTCACCAGGAACTTGTAAAGCTAAATCCAAAATTTGGAACAGATACAACAAAGTATTCAAGAGTTACACAGCGTTTTTAGTATTGATCACCATTCATCTCGAAATAGGTCATAACCTCTAAAAAAACAAATAAAAAGAAGCCTGTCATCATAAATCAAGTGGTTGCAAGTTTTTTTTATGTCTTCTGTAATAGAACAAACAAATATTAGTCACAATTCAGCGTTATTTTGCTATTTATCGGAATAAATCACGCTGAATGAAAGGCCTCTGCATTGCTAAACCAGGCTGTATGGCCCTTTAAACCCCTCCCCTATGCGCGCGCTGTGAGCATGAGCATGTCACGTGACATCTAGTAACGCTTAGACTGTTAGCTTTCCATCGGAAGGGGGGTCATTCACTCAGCACTTACACAGACCGTTTATTTCCCTATTCTGCATAGTAACAGCTCAGCTGCTGTAGTATTGGAGTGACTGAAAAAAACTGCTAACCAATGACATTTGGAGGATCACGAACAACAAACGAACTGAGTATTTACAGAGCCCTCCCATAGGGGATATCTTATGTAGACTTTAGAGGGAACCTCGTGTTGTGTAGTGAGAACACAGCCAAAGAACGCTCGTCTTTGGTTACATTGGAAATGAATGAATTTTTATGGGACGACGTGAGCAAGTGAAAAAAGGACTTTACTGACATTTTATCTGGAGTTTAACAGTATCGTGGAGTTGTTTAGACGGCAAGTGAATGTTCTATAATAAAAACAAAAGACAAATTTTACATCCCAAGTATATTTAAAAGGCAAAATAGTTGGGGAGGTATGGTTGTTGGTGTAAGCAAACATGGCGGACAGCTGTGTTTGGTATGTGATTTCTGGCGAATGGCTGCATGTAGTAATATTTTGAGTTGGTGTTTTGGACTGTGTATTAAGAATGTTTATGCTATTAAGAATGCAAAAAATGGCGACCTAGTAGGCCCGTATATGGGCCCGCTAGGGGGAGCATCTGCAGTAATTGGTTTTAAGATCAGCCCGTCAATCTTTCTTATATGGGACAACACAGTTTATTAGACACATTTAGTTAACCAAGGTTAACCAACATCCAGTCGTTTTGAACATCAACTAAAGACCAATATAAATAATCTGCCTGCCCACAGTTAAACCATGCAGCATAAAAAACACCATTACAGCATTTTGTACACCTTAATCAGTACCGAATACAGTCACCTTCTGCATTAACATTCCCTCTTTATCAGCTTTGCCTCGCAATCCTTCTCTCCTGCCTCCCAGAAAAAAATAATAGCCGTTTTCTTGAACTCACCTCATGTTAGCTAACAGAGCAATTATTTCACTTAGACCTGAAACCCTACTAACCATACAAAAAACAGTGTTTGTTTCGTTTTGAACACGTCTCAAGAAAGCTGGCCTCCCTAAATAATCCCACCAGCTAATCCAACACGAAGCAGCCCTGTCCAGTTTAAATCAGCAACAGAAATGCTAATAAGGTCTTAAAAATCCTGTTAGAAGTCCTAGCTCATGCTGCGATGGAAGTTTTTGGTGGTTTGTTGGTGACAGTCCCAAACTGCGTTGATGCTGGTCAAGCTTCCTTGTCTATGACTACTCAGGTAATCCAAAAGTAGTTCAAAACTAATTCCTGAAATGAGGCAGGGTAACAGAATGGAATTCCCTGAACAGCTTGTGCAAGGTGAGAATTGTTGAGTACAGTACTTTAATTAGAAATAGCATGTTTACCAGGGATTGTTGATAAACCAGTGTTTATGTGACGCATAGTTAATTAGCAAAGACGTCTAAGGTAGTGCTTAAAGTTGTTTACTATCTTATGTATTTTGTTCTTACAGTAGTGAGCCATATACAGTGGTGCTTGAAAGTTTTAGAATTTTCTATATTTCTGAATAAATGTGACCTAAAACATCATCAGATGTTTAAGAATTTTTTAGGACACAAGTCCTGAAAGTTGATAAAGAGAACCCAGTTAAACAAATGAGACAAAATATTATACTTGGTCATTTATTTATTGAGGAAAATCATCCAATATTACACATAAGTGAGTGGCAAAAATATGCGAACCTCTGGGATTAGGAGTTAATTTGAAGGTGAAATTAGAGTCAGGTGTTTTCAATCAATGGGATGACAATCAGGTGTGAGTGGGCACCCTGTTTTATTTAAAGAACAGGGATCTATCAAAGTCTGCTCTTCACAACACATGTTTGTAGAAGTGTATCATGGCACAAACAAAGGAGATTTCTGAGAAGCTCAGAGAAAGTGTTGTTGATGCTCATCAGGCTGGAAAAGGTTACAAAACCATCTCTAAAGAGTTTGGACTCCAC
This sequence comes from Ancistrus triradiatus, assembly GCA_025084515.1. Classification (NCBI taxonomy): domain Eukaryota; kingdom Metazoa; phylum Chordata; class Actinopteri; order Siluriformes; family Loricariidae; genus Ancistrus; species Ancistrus triradiatus. The sequence goes on along the minus strand of JAJAGP010000653.1, from coordinate 57,044 downwards.
CAATCCACAGTCAGACAGATTGTGTACAAATGGAGGAAATTCAAGACCATTGTTCCCCTCCCCAGGAGTGGTCGACCAACAAAGATCACTCCAAGAGCAAGGTGTGTAATAGTTGGCGAGGTCACAAAGGACCCCAGGGTAACTTCTAAGCAACTGAAGGCCTCTCTCACATTGGCTAATGTTAATGTTCATGAGTCCACCATCAGAAGAACACTGAACAACAATGGTGGGCATGGCAGGGCTGCAAGGAGAAAGCCACTGCTCTCCAAAAAAGAACATTGCTGCTCGTCTGCAGTTTGCTAAAGATCACGTGGACAAGCCAGAAGGCTACTGGAAGAATATTTTGTGGACAGATGAGACCAAAATAGAACTTTTTGGGGTTTAAAAGAAAAGGCGTTATGTTTGGAGAAAGGAAAACACTGCATTCCAGCATAAGAACCTTATCCCATCTGTGAAACATGGTGGTGGGTAGTATCATGGTTTGGGCCTGTTTGCTGCATCTGGGCAGGACGGCTTGCCATCATTGATGGAACAATGAATTCTGAATGATATCAGAGATTCTAAAGGAAAATGTCAGGACATCTGTCCATGAACTGAATCTCAAGAGAAGGTGGGTCATGCAGCAAGACAACGACCCTAAGCACACAAGCCGTTCTACCAAAGAATGGTTACAGAAGAATAAAGTTCATGGTTTTGGAATGGCAAAGTCAAAGTCCTGACCTAATCCAATGGAAATGTTGTGGAAGGACCTGAAGGGGCAGCAGATTAATGTGAGGAAAACCACCAACATCCCAGAGCTGAAGCTGTTCTGTACGGAGGAGGGAATGGGCTACTAAATTCCTCCAAGCCGTGGTGTGCAGGACTGATCAGCAGCTACAGGAAACATTTAGTTGCAGTTATTGCTGCACAGGGGGGTCACACCAGATACTGAAAGCAAAGGCTCACATACTTTTGCCACTCACTAATATGTAATATTGGATCATTTTTCCTCAATAAATAAATGACCAAGTATAATATTTTTGTCTCATTTGTTTAACTGGGTTCTCTTGATCTACTTTTAGGACTGGTGTGAAAATCTGATGATGTTTTAGGTCATATTTAGGCAGAAATATAGAAAATTCTAAAGGGTTCACAAACTTTCAAGTATGCTGAATACACTCTTTCGAGATTCAAACACCGCATTAGTGACCGATTGTTCTGCAGTACCAGGAAAGGCGTTATTTAATTTCAGCCCAAAATGTACTCCTGTCTTAGACGTGTTTGGTGTCAAGATTCATGTTTTAAGCTACATGTAGTAAATGGAGGCTGGCAGTTAGCACCATCTTATCACTGCTCCACTTTTCACTGCGTGAGTTAATGCATAGGATCCGTGAGTCTGTAGGGGGAAAAAAAGACATCTTTTTTCAATTAAAAATGTCCGCCGTCACACGGTCCACATCTGCAGGAGCCTCCTCAGACTCCTGGCTCCTCTCAGTCGGCCAATGGTCAGTTGAAAAAAAATAAATAAATAAAGGCGACGAAATGGGTAAAACAAAAGAGAAAATAAACAGGAATGGAAAACATACCTCATCAAAGTGTCGCAAATAGTAAGCAACGACGAAGCTGAGGAGACTCCGGGAGTTATCCTGATACAAAGAGATAGACGGGGAGAGAGAGTGAGAAAGAGGGGGCAAGAGAGAGGGGGTAAACAGAGGCGAAACAATCTTTCACTGATTGTAATTATGTGCCTCAGGATGGTTTCATTTAGAGAGGCTCCATGAATGAGGAATGAATCAGACTCTCACACTCTTTCACACACACACTCTGTGGGGCCTGAATTCACCCCGTCTGACTCTACTCATGCAGAAACACTTAAAAATATCAATAAATATCATGAAGACAATAATGGAAAAAATTGGAAATATAAAAGTTGGCACGCACAACAGTTTGGGCATCCTGTCTTTCAATCATGGCCTACACACATTGTTTTGTAGCAGCTGGCAGGATTTGTATTCTTGCTTTAGGAACTGAACTTTATTCTTAGGCTATCTTGCATGGACAAGAAGTTTGAGACCCTGATTTTTTTCAAATAATATTCCAGTTTTGATTTTGGGAGGGTCATTCCAAAACCTTCACTTTTCATAACATAAACACATATTTTTAGACTGATAAGTTTTTATATCGTTGTTAATTAGGCAAATATTTGTTGAGAAAACGTATTAGTTGAACAAGAGATCGCTTTATTAATGAGGAACACTGCAAACCAGGTTTGGTGTGCTGTAATTCCAAATAAGACATGGGTTTCATGGGTAACACTGCCCGGACGCAGCGTTTGTTTTTTCAGCTAGTCCAACAGCAAGAGTGAAAGATAATGGGTTTGTTGGTGAAACACCCGCTGTGCAGTCGGCGTTTAAGCTATTTGACTCCCTCTCATAATGGAATTAAGTATTATTTTCTCCTGTGTCCGCTCAATATTTCCAGTGCCACTGGCTGGCGCACAAACCCAAAGCATAACAGACCCGCCCCTGTGCTTAATGGTTCATAAGATGTCCTTTTAATTAAATGCTTTTCCTATCTTTCCCCCCACAAACACACTTTTTGTGGTTGGAGATTTCACTAGGCTGTGTCAGACACTGCAAACTAGAGTACAAAATATTACAGGATATCACTTTAATACACCACACACAGTGTTTTTAGAGTATTGACACACTATCTAGTGAGCCATTAGAACTGCAAAGCAAGTTTAAACTTGACGAACAGACAGAGCAAGTGTGTACAAAATCCCTGGATTAATCCAAGTAACCCGGTAACAAATGAGGGGAAATCTGACACAAATTACGAGAAATAGCAATAAAAACAATATATTAAAAAGAAAAGTTGAACTCAAATAGGGTAAATGGTACTGGTTGATGTTATAGGAGCCCGTTCTGATGCCTATGTTGAAGCAGATGCATTTGGCACAACGTGAAACCATATCCAGACGGAATAAAATGGAAAAACTAGTGATTATGAAGTTCCTGATGACGTAATGCTCACTCACACTGCTCTTGACGTCTTTGAGCTTGGGCAGGATGTCGAGGGTGAATCCGTCTGCTTGACCTCTACTCCTGTTCCCTCCGTTCATGTAGTTTCCGAAGGCAAGAACCAAGCCGAGTACCTGCAACACACCTTTAGCTGACCTCAGATTCTGAGAGAGAGAAAGAGCGAGAGAGAAAGATGTCCAACTAAGATTATATGTAACTGTTTTATTCTGAATTTTTAGTACTCTTTGCTTTTATGTCTTTCCTTTCTATGATTTTTTAATGGGTGCACAATAATTATAAATACACTGCCCGACCAAAAGAAAGCTCACCTGGATTTAAATAAGCACATGGTTAAATATATAAAAAAAAAAAGTCTCCCATCGGATAACTACTGCACTGGTGATTGTTTCAGCTGGCAACATGTTATTGAACCCTAACTGATGCAGTGAGCAGCTTCTCATTTGTGAAACAACCATGTGGAAGACACATCCTGTGGTCATGGAAAAGATATTCATCTGTTCATCTCAAAGAGTGGTTCAGGGAGCATGAGCCATCGTTTTTACACATGGATTGGCCACCACAGAGTTCAGACCTGAACTCCATTGAGAATCTTTGGGATGTCCTGGAGAAGACTTTGCGCAGTGGAACAAATCTCCCATCATCAATACAAGATCTTGGGGGAAAATGAATGCAACTCTGGACAGAACTGCTTCTGCAACGTCACAACCTTTATTTCTGTCCAGAGCTGCATTCATTTTTTCCCAAGATCTTGTATTGATGATTCGAGATTTGTTCCACTGCGCAAAGTCTTCTCCAGGACATCCCAAAGATTCTCAGTGGGGTTCAGGTCTGGACTCTGTGGTGGACAATTCATGTGTGTAAATGATGGCTCAGGCTCCCTGAACCACTCTTTCACAATCTGACCCTCTGAAACAAATGAACGTCTTTTCCACGACCACAGGATGTGTCTTTCGACACGGTTGTTTAACAAATGAGAAGCTCCTCACTGCATCAGTTAGGGTTCAATAACATGTTGCCAGCTGAGACACAATCACCAATGCAGTAATTATCCGATGGGAGGCTCTTTTTAAAAACTATTTAACTATTTGCTTAGTTAAATTTGCTTAGTTGCTTAGTTTCAGATACTGAAAACAAAGGGTCACATACTTTTGCCACTTACTAATATGTAATATTGGATCATTTTCCTCAATAAATAAATGACCAAATATAATATTTTTGTCTCATTTGTTTAACTGGGTCGTTTTTATCTACTTTTAGGACTTGTGTGAAAATCTGATGATGTTTTAGGTCATATTTAAGCAGAAATATAGAAAATTCTAAAGGGTTCACAAACTTTGAAGCACCACTGTAGAGCTCTATCCTAGGTTCAGTGCGCTCTCTCTCTCTCTCACCCACCGTACAGATGGTCTGTAGCAGGCCAATCTTCCTCTGGACTGAGCCAATACTCTCTGTGTATGTGGACTGGACCAGAATGCAGAAAGCTCGCTCTGAGAACTGAGGAGTCTCCGACAGCTGCAGTAAGAACCTGCATGATGTGAATAAAAAGAGGATAAGCAAGATTAGTGCCAAATTCTACAGTGCGGCAGAGATCAAGGACTCAGTCAATAAATCACAGCATATAAAATCCGGTGCTCTGGGGGTGGGCAGCACTTTAATATGCCATCCAATCACCACTCAGATTCAAGTGCCGTCACTGCCTCCCTGCCAGTTTGGGCATCTCTGGAGGGGAGGGGTGATTATGAAATGAATAATAAAATGTAAATAATTAAACAGAGTATAAATATAAAAAAAAAAGAATGATCGAGTTTATTAAAAAGCAAAAACAAAATAAAGGATGCGGTGTTTCAAGATGGCCCAACATTTGGACATTCCGATCTCTGTATCTGGAATATCGAATTTTCTCAGGAAAGCGATACACAGTAAGATACTCTTTCACACTCTGATGAGGAAGTCGGCAGTGCACGACGTAGGGAGTGACGTGGCAGGACTGATGAGTTCTGGGAAATGTAGTGAGGAAAAGCTGTGTTTTAAGCACGTTTAACGTATGCTACGTAACCTCGATTTACGATAAATTCAACTTAACGATGGATTTGTTGGAACGTATCCCCACCATAAATGTAACGTAATCAATCATGCAAAAATGATCAATGGAGGGTTTCATTAATAAAAATGAAGTAAAACATGCAACAATGCAACATTCAAAAATCCAGGAAATCACATTGTAGGATTTTTAAAGATTATAATTGTAAGTCATGGTGGAAAATAAGTATTTGGTCAATAACAAAAGTTCAACTCGATACTTTGTAACATAACTTTGTTGGCAATGACGGAGGTCAAACGTTTCCTGGACATGTACTGGCTTAAGCAGGGGGACACGCCTGGCACTGCAGGATCCGAGTCCCTCTCGGCTTAGTGTGTTACTGATGGTAGCCTTGTTACTTTGGTCCCAGCTCTCTGCAGGTCATTCATCAGGTCCCTCCGTGTAGTTCTGGGATGTTTGCTCACCGTTCTCATGATCATTTTGACCCCATGGGATGAGATCTTGCGTGGAGCCCCAGATCGAGGGAGATTATCAATGGTCTTGTATGTCTTCCATTTTCTTACAATTGCTCCCACAGTTGATTTATTCACACCAACCTGCTTGCCTATTGTAGATTCACTCTTCCCAGCCTGGTGCAGGTCTACAATTTTCTTCTACAATTTTCTTCCTGGTGTCCTTCGACAGCTCTCTGGTCTTGGCCATGGTTGAGTTTGGAGTCTGACTGTTTGCGGCTGTGGACAGGTGTCTTTTATACAGATAACGAGGTCAAACAGGTAATGAGTGGAGGACAGAAGAGCTTCTTAAAGAAGAATTTACAGGTCTGTGAGAGCCAGAAATCTTGCTTGTTTGTGGGTGACCAAATACTTATTTTCCACTATGATTTACACTTAAATTCTTTAAAAAATTTTAAAAGTTTTTTTTCTCTCATTTTGTCCCTCATAGTTGAAGTGTACCTATGATGAAAATTACAGACCTCTCTCATCTCTCTAAGTAGGAGAACTTGCACAATCAGTGGCTGACTAAATACTTTTTTGTCCCACTGTATATTGGCCATGACGGTTGTCGCATGGCTGGGGGTTCATTGGCGACCCCGACCCAGGTCACCACTGCGCCATGTGTTCACTGGGGGTAGGCAGCAAAGAACTGCAACCCCATTTAGGATAGTAAATGAATTGGCATCAACTTTAATTTGTACATTTCTCTGTGTCCGTGTTTGTAAGTAAGAAAGACTGGGCCTCACTGTTCAGGCTTGTCTAGAGGTTTGCCATCCTTTTTCTCCTTGCTGGACTGGACGTGTCTCCTGATCTGGTCCATTTCCTCTTTCTGCGCTCTCTGTTCACAACATTACAATGAGGAGAGAAAAGAAGGTTTATTTACAGGAAATCTTTCACATGATCAAAGCTCGGTAGATACATATCTGTGTGTGTTTGTGTGTCAAGAGACCGCTCGGTTGCTGTTTGATTCTAGAGGGAAAGGTCTCGGGAGTAATTACCGCGAGTATGACAGTAATGCGGAGTAAATTGAGGAGTAAATTGCGTGTGTGTTTAGACGTCGAGGCGCATGTAGAGGAAGATGAAGGACCTCTGAAATGCTGGCTGCGGCTGAGTCGGGTAGATGGGACCCAGGGAAGGAGGGGAGGAGAAAAAAAAGAGGGCGAATACGAGTGTTTTTGTGTTTTTTAGTGGTTTTGTGTGCAGGAGTCAGAGACAGTGCGGAGTCTCTCGCAGTAAAGACCAACAACCTCAACATCGCAATAACTCTCGCAGACTACACAGAGACACACAATGAGCGTGCTTACATGTGCGAAAGAATCTGCGAAATTTGGCAGCCAGTCATTCACACGAATGGTACCGGTTCGTCAATAAACTTGCACTTTACAATGGAAAATGCGTACAGTTTCCCAGCACTGCTAAACAGCACCTTATAGGAGAACCAGTGGAGCTACAATATCCCATTTGGAATGGGAGAGGAGTTACCAGGAGAGTTGACACTCAGAAGCCAAAGGCTGGCCGGAAACCCATTCAGGGTGTGGACCTGGGGAAACACCAACTGGAAACTGGAATGGCAACTCTATAACCCACAGACCTCACCTCGCCAGAGGTGGGATACAGACCACAGTGACTCACTTGAGCCACGCCACCCTGGTTCTGTGGTTCTGCCTCAACCTGAGCCGTAGGATAATGGGTCCCTTTTTGAGTCTTCTTTTGAGACATGATGTTATCGCCCTGGGATTGCTCAGTTTGGGATTGGCCTAATCATTTAGAAGATAATCCAAAATTGTAAAGCTGCTCTGAGACAATTGTAAAAAAAAAAAAAAAAAACTGCTACAGGAATAAAGCTGACTTGACTTCACTTGACTTGTAAAGAGGGTGTCCCAAAACTTTTCTCCTCTCCTGAAAGAGAACTGCTTACGTTTTCGTACAGAGCCTGCAGGGTCTCCAGATCCACCACAGAGCTGTCCATGTTCAAGATAGCTGCCAGGAAAAAAATGGAGACATTAAAACGTGAAATAAAACATGTAATACAGATCACGAGAGATGTAAAAGATATATATTATAAAGGAATCAGTACTGATGAGGCAATACTGATTCTAAAGAATAATAACAAGAAGAATTCTAATGATGTATTTACTAACTGTTAATAAATACATTTGTAACAGATTATTATTATTATGAGTTTGGATACCGGGGTTTGATTGTATAGTTGTTTTTTGTATCTCATCTTATTTTTTGGCACAGATCACACTGGTGTTTGGTTTCCAATCCTCAAATGATGGACACGGATTATAGCGACAGGTGGGTGTGTTTCCTTAGTTTCTGTTTCTTTAGGCGTTTTGAACCCACAGTTGAATCTATGTTTACAATCCTATACAGGAAAAATGCTATAGCCGTCTTGCTTCCTTAAAAATAATTTCTGTACTAACGCAAACTACAAACGTTTCTGTAGTAAACCATTAGCATTTTTGCCCTTAAGGTGTTGGTTCAGATTTGTCTCATCACGCTGGGTTGTGGCACACAATCACAACGCTCGTTTCCAAACTCAATTCTAAAGCTGGCGTGGCTCAACTGAACCCAACGAAAGCGGAAAGTCGAAAAAAAACAAAACAAAAAAAAGCAACACTAAACACGGTCATCATTCAAAGCAGTGCAATCCTGATCAGCCATGGCTGGTTTTATCCAACATGACCACAGGCTAGGGTTTCTGCAAAACATCTTCGGCCGAGCCAAAGCCGCCGTTCACCCTTGATGGTGGCGAGTTGTGCAATTGAGCTCGGCTAATATTTGTTCAGAGTGGCCTGAACTCGGCGAAGACATCTGAAGAATTTAGGGGAAAAGAATGATTGATGCCTGGCAGGCCCGAAAACTCGACGAGAACTCTGAACACATCGTCGCACACGTTGTAGCGTGAACACACGCGCAACGATAAGAGAGTCACACTGTTTGCATTCCTTTCATAGTGCAGGTCATTTTTTCCGGAATGAACCTTAAATGAAAGACACAGGAAACATTAGAAGTCTCCTTAATGCCCTGTGAAGCAATCATTATCAATAATTATCATTAAAGAACAAAACTGGCACGTAGACAATGCTCACTCGCTGCACACATGTAAACACTTAGCAGGCCTGTTCCTGGTATTTCAGAGTCTCTGAGGGACTCCTGCTTTGGTACCCCTAACACAAACTCCTGAGAAACATCAAAAATATTTCACTGTTGAACTAAACAGAACGGCACGTAGCCCATAACCTGAGTTAACCCGCTGCTTTTATAGAGTGCTATAAACGAAAGCGTGCCATCTTACACCTGCTAGTTCTAATCTCATCTCATCTCATTGTATTTTTTGCTTCATTATATTGACATTGAGCAGATGTTCAGACACCAAAGGAACTCTAGTACCAAAGATTCCTTCTCCAATACCAAATGCTCCAAATATGAATTCACATCTAGCCATTGAGCAGATGCTCTTACCCAGAGCGACTAACGACTGATACGATCTTACAAGGTACAATCCAAGCAGCTGTCAGTGTTGGCAGATCTCACGAGAAATAATTTCCCTTGATCTGGGGCTCCACGCAAGATCTCATCCCATGGGGTCAAAATGATCATGAGAACGGTGAGCAAACATCCCAGAACTACACGGATGTACTATACTGACGAATGACCTGCAGAGAGCTGGGACCAAAGTAACAAAGGCTACCATCAGTAACACACTACGCCGAGAGGGACTCGGATTCTGCAGTGCCAGGCATGCCCCCCTGCTTAAGCCAGTACATGTTCAGGTCCGTCTGAAGTTTGCCAGAGAGCATATGGATGATCCAGAAGAGGATTGGGAGAATATCATGTGGTCAGATGAAACCAAAATAGAACTTTTTGGTAAAAGCTCAGCTGGAGGCAGAAGAATGCTGAGTTGCATCCCAAGAACACCATACCTACTGTGAAACATGAGGGTGGAAACATCATGCTTTGGGGCTGTTTTTCTGCAGAGGGGACAGGACGACTGATCCGTGTTAAGGGAAGAATGAACGGGGCCATGTATCATGAGACTTTAAGCCAAAACCTCCTTCAAATCAGTGAGAGAGCATTGAAGATGGAACGTGGCTGGGTCTTCCAGCATGACAATGACCCCAAACACACCGCTCGTTGGCAACGAAGGAGTGGCTCCGTAAAAAGGACTTTTCAAGGTCCTGGAGAGGCCTAGCCGTCTCCAGACCTTCAGCCCATAGAAAAATTTGTGGAGGAGTTGAAAGTCCGTGTTGCCCCCCAAACATCACTGCTCTAGAGGAGATCTGCATGGAGGAATGGGCCAAAATACCAGCTACAGTGTGTGCCAACCTGGTGAAGACTGACAGGAAGCGTTTTGACCTCTGTCATTGCTGACAAAGGTTATGTTACTGATTTGAACTTTTGTAATTGACCAAAATATTTTATGTTCCACCATGATTTACAATTAAATTTTTTTCAAAATGTGATTTCCTGGATGTTTTTCTCATTTTGTCTCTCATAGTTGAAGGTTGTAGCTATGATGAAAATTACAGACCTCTCTCTTTCTAAGTAGGAGAACTTGCACAATCAGGGGCTGACTAAATACTTTGTTGCCCCACTGTATATGCTTATAAGTCGCTTATTTCACTTATTAAAGTCGCTCATTTTCTGTACTTATTTTCTTATTTACTTCCAAAAATATTCTGCTTAGTTCGAGTAGAACGTTCAGTCCAAAAGAACGTCGTCCCAGAAGCATTATGGAACAAACAGAACCATACGTACATCGATCTACACTTATGGAGACCACTGGTTTTTCTCCGTCCACGTTGCTAGCTCTGGCCCCCTTGCTTTAACCAATTTCATCTCTCGATCCAAGAATTCGGATGGATTTCCAGTCGTGAGAACGTGTTATTAACTCTGTGCAACAGGAAGAGGGTCTTCTTTCACTGCCTTTTCTAGTCCCATAAATCCGTCGTGGCTTGACATGTCTCAAACCAGATCACACTTTAAATTCAAACAGCACAGAAAACCTCTAAACCCACATGCCTTTGTACATTTTTGGACACCTTCCTCGGTCAAGAGCAATTATGCTGCACAATTTATTGTCAAAACTATTAACACCCTTCTAAACAGTCTTCTTACAGTATTGTCGTCTTTAATGTTTTATGTGAAACGTTATGTAGTATTTTTGTCGTCTTTGAGTACAGATTTTGATCATGTTTTTTATTTTCTTTAGTCGTTTTTTGAAGCTTTGCGGTGTGTTTTATTGTTTTGTTTGGTTTTCCTGTTTTTTTTTGTTTTGTTTTGTTTTCTAGCAGTTGGCATTGTTTCTTTCACTATTTTATCGTGTTACAGTTTCTGCACCAATCTTGTAGGGTTTTGGTTGTTTGCGAACATTTTTTAGTTTCCTTTCATGCTGTAGAGCTTCCTGTCATTTTTTTTATTGTACATTTGTTTCATTTCTACTTTATCAGCTTTGCATATTTTTTTTTAGTATCAAGCTTTAAAATGGTTTTCTAGTTCTTTATAGTTTGATTTCTCTTGATATAATTTAAATCATTTTCAGTTTTCTTTAGTTTTTTTAATTTATTGTTTTACAGTTTCATACTTTCTCTTATTAATCTTATTGATCTTGATCAAAAATTTAAGCCTTCTGATTGATCGAAACATTTCCTGGTCAATTCTGATTGGTCAAAAAATCGATCCTCTGATTTCCTGAAACATTTCCCAGATCCGGATTTTTCCCAAGTCTGCTCGAATTTATTGAAAACTCAAGCCTTCTGATTTGTCTATTTGTTTTCCCCCAGGAGTCAAATTGTCATTTTTTTTGTTTTAATCCAGGTTTTAATCATTTTTTTTGTTTGTTTTAATCATTTTCCTGTACAAAATACATTTTCCTTTGGCTCATCTGACACTTTGAATCCAATAAGTTCAAATGACTTTGTGATCAGCTTATGTATTTAGTGTTTTAATAGTGTGTTGCATCTTTTAAGCAGTTTTAGTAACTTTCTTAATGTTTTAATGTTTCTGGAATTATTGCAGTTCTCATTCTTGTTTTCTGACGATTATTTTTGCATCGTTTCTTTTGCCGTTCTTGCAGTTTACTGTCATATTTAAGTTTTTTGTAACTTCATTTCATGTTTAAGCAGATCTGTAGTAAGCATGCTTTAGTAGAGTTTCTGTAGTTTCCTATGAATGTGAATACTTCATTGCGTCGCTGTTTTTTTTCCATGTCACTGTTTCTATTGGTTGCTTTACTTCTTGTACTGGTCCAAGGCCTTGCACCTTATCACAAATACACAGTACTGTTTATCACACAACAAAATATATCATGTTTACGATTCTCACCATGCTGAATGTCCTTCATATCCAAATGCAGACTGGACATGAGGATACCCACAGCCTGAGAACGTTTATTACTCAACACCTTCGCTACCTGACAGAGAGAATACAAGACGGGGATTAAAGCAGTGATATTGTGTTTAAAACAATCCAATCATTTATGGCCAGACCCACAGTCTGCTACATAAACAGTGTGTATAAATATAATATTCCAGGCTGACAGGTCTGATATTTAATATCATGCTGAATTTGGCCTAATAAGGCCATTGGGCCGAGCTGTGGATGTTTTCTTCACAGCGTTGTCCTCATATGGATGTAGAAACATGAAAGGCACTGAGCAAAGGCTGGCCAAATGCAATTATGCAAGCAATGTAGCGGTCCAGAGAGATTAGCTGGGGTTTGTGTCTGTAGTGTGCTGTCATGTTTCACAAATCACAACTGCTTGCGTATAAGACTTTGGAAAGCTAAACAATCCAGTTAGGAGTATATCATTATTAAATTGACTAATAGCATTACTTGGATGGGCTTGCAAGTGTTTATTCTTTTGCTTTTCTAACAACAGAAAACAAAAGCATCAAGTTGATTGATTTACAAAAGGGAGAATAATGGAAAGTAAACCAGAACGATGCAATAAGAGAATTCAAGGTTTTATTGTTGAATTAATCCATATGTTAATCCCACATATTTGGAACTATAATCACCTACATTAATCACTTGATCGTTGAGCAGATACTCTTATCCACAGTGATTTACAGCTCATCAACTGGGTTAAGGGTCTTGCTCAAGCACCCAACAGTGGCAGCTCTAGTGCCTTAACCACTAAGCCACCACAGTTCCCTATTATTTGTGAATTACCCAGATATCCAGAAGCCAAAAGCATGTAGACGTCCCTTCTAATTAGTGAGCTTAATTTCAGCCACTGTCATCGCTAATGTGTATCACATGAAGCGTAAAGACGGATTCTGCATGAACAGTGGCAGTAAATCGAGTCGTACCGACCACCTCAGTGGCCCTCAATAATTCACTTTAATAGTAGCACTACTCTAACATGGCAATTTGTCCCATTTCTGCCCTGCTCTCTTAAAATAAAGTCTGTAAAGAAATGGTTTGCCATCTTTGATGGAGGTCCTGACTTTAAGACACCCTCGAGATGAACATTTAATATCAATTCCAGGACTTCTTGTCCAACTACTAATAGTTTTTTGGTTGTAATTACTGGGTGTCCACAAACATTTGGCTGTGTAGTGCAGTTAAGTAGACAGGTAGATATGGAGGGAGGTATCAGAGTAGGAGTTTACAGTGGGAGTAACATAAACTGGCATCAAACCAATCACTGCTTTATTCCGAAACTCTGCGGCTCTGAGTTAGTGATTCCAAAAGGCATTTCAACAGTAGTCTTCTTCAGCATACACGCACACTGACGCGATGTTTGTCTTGCCAAAATGTCATAATGTCACGTCTTTCTATCCTTGCGAGGACATTTGGTCCTCACAACGATATATAAACTTGACCACCCCCAATCTCTCTCTCACACACACAGTGCAGCATGACCACAATACCACACCAGGCTGGCTGGAGACTATGGGTAAGCCTGTGGTTTGGGGTCTGTGGATCCTTAACTCAACACAGAACCACAGAGAAAGGGAATGAATGAATAAATTACGCTCGAGTCAAAACACCCACAATGTTCTTCTCCTTCCCAATAATGGAGGTACATTCTCAGGAATACGAATTCCTCTAGGCCATATTACAAGACACTTTTAAAAACTAAATTCCACTCCTTAACATGCGTGTTCTTCTCCACTATTGTCCACCACGGATCTATGGATGCCGAGTCGTTGAGCGTCCCTCACAAAAGCACGACCGCATCATTAATCGCTAGGCAGCTGGGGCTCGGAAGTAAAGGCTGTGTATGTTGTGATGCTGACTCGTGCTAATTCTTCCCCCTGTGTTTGTGGTGAAGCCATGGACGCTTTCTAGCAGTACATAAAAGACCATTTCCCTCCGGAAAAGCCTGCGGTGGAGACTTGGTGAAGGATTTACTAGTCTTACATAACTTCGGTGTATTTTCTTAGTAAGTATGCGAGCTTTGATTATTATATATGATCATAAATATACGATCGGATGTTGTTTTTCCTAGACCTAGCAAATCAAGACTAGTCTAACTCAGCGCCAGAAAAGTAGACCTCACAGGTTTGTGTCAGATGTCCTTACTAATTTCATTTGATTCCATTACAGAATGCCTGCCTTACGTTTAGTCGTTTAGCAGACGCCCTTATCCGGAACAACTGATATAATCTTACAATCCAAGCAATTGTGGGTTGAGGGCCTTGCTCAAGGATCCAAAAGTGAACCTTCTGGTCCACCGAACCTCTCAGGCTCTCATTTATTAATAATAAAATGTGCTGCTGTATTTTATGATTTCATGACAAAGCTTTAACCTTTGCAGAGAAGGAGCTTCAGTGTTTTGTGGATTTAATGCTTCAATTTTAAAACTTATAGAAATTGGCATGAGAAAATGTTTCCTCATGATCCACCAGTGTTTTTTAAATTATTTTTAGTATTTTAGATCTTAATTGATTTAATTAAATTCATTGTTCAATAAAATTTTAAAGTGGGAAAATCAACAAAATATGCTTGTGCCAAAACATTTGCAGAAAATTAGAATTGCTCCTTAAAGTCAGTTAACAAACACAGACATGAACGCCATTCGGGTGCCAGTAACTCCCCCTAGCGGAGACGTTTTTCCAGACCATTTTTTTCTGGTCAGGCTCACAGACCTGTTGCTCTATTAACCACTAGAATCAAGCACTAATAAAATAATAATATTAAATCTACCAGCTTACTTTGTTGCTTAGATTTAGAGAAACCACAAGCAGATAAAACCTACAACTGCACATGAACTGTGTGTAGGTTATGGAGAACGAGGTTCCATGATGATGTGGATGTTTGCTGATACTAGTTACAGCCACTAGAGGCACCATTAACGACACGAGAGAGAAAGCGACCCCATCTTACCTGTTTAGCCTTGGATTTTGTGATGGTATCCGAGATCGGTTTCTTCTTCTCTTTCACTGCACTTTTAGCGAACAACTCAACAAATTCGTTAAAGTCCACCTGTGGCTCTTCCACTTTCTCCCATACCAGGTCTGTGTTTGGTTCTCTATTGCAGGAGATAAAGAACATTCATGGTGCTGAAGTAACCCCTCAAACCAATATGTCTTTTCTAACGTTTCTAATGATGGTAATAATGAATAACTAGTGCATTACATGGAGTGTTGGAGTATTTAACCTGGTGTAATATGTATAGCTAGTCTAGATTTAATCAACATGCATTATTTGGGCAGCATTCTTTCAATTTGATGATCTTGTAATATCTGGGTAGGGCTTTTCACCACTGGCTGCTATTTTTTACATCATATACACTCATTGACAAAAAAAATTATGCACCCAAATAGACATGTCAGATTGCTGCAATTTGCAGTGGTGTCGTGAACGAGAAACCTGGACCGCTAAAGACTGGAAACGGATCATCCACTTTTTGTTTGGGAGCCGATGACGGTCAGGTTCGATTATGGAGGCCTCGTGGTGAGGGCTTCAATACTGGCTTTACTGTGGAGTGACACACTGCTACAAGTGCTGGTGTGATGACCTAGGGAGCCATTGCATACGACAGTAGGTCACCCCTAGTAGCGATAAGAGGGACACCAACAGATCAGCGATATGTGCAGGACCATCTGCAGCCACGTGTTGCCTCTCATGGCAGGGCTACCAACTGGCATTTTTCAGCAGGATGATGCTCGCCCAAACACAGCAAGGGTTTCCCAGGACTTTCTTGGCCTGCCTGGTTGCCAGATTTATCGCCAATCGAGCATTTATGGGAGCAGCTGGGAGACCAGCTTCGGAAGCCTACGAATGTGCAGGATCTACAGGGCCAGCTACAACATCTGTGGGCAAATGTGCCATAGGATACCATACGGAACCTGTTTGCCTCCATGCCCAACTGTATCTCATCTTGTATCTAGGCTAGAGGCGGCCCAACAGGGTAACTAGAGCCTCCATTCAATTTGTACAGTTTTCCCCAGTCAAGTTATCCTTTCGCTCTAATATTGTAATCAATTACATATATCATAATTACACTCTCACACACAGTTTCAATCCATTCCAACAACTGGTATGTTATTTTGGTTTTGTCAATGAGTGAATCTGGGTGTGCTATATTTTGTCAAAATCAGTTAAATTCAATGAACCACAATGATTACATTTTTGCATCATGGGATCTGGAATTCTTGTCCGTTAGAGAGGCTTCATTGGTCGAGGAGGCTCAATGACGGACTTCAACCAGGAAAGAATTCCTGGGCAAACCCACTGACGTCATCCAAAAGAAGGTGAGGAATAGTAGAGGAAAAAAACTTACAGGCATTGGAGGTGGAGGGCCCCACAGCAGGAGGAGGTGGATGGGTGGAGGTGGCCCACAGCCTGGAGAGGTGGTGGAGGAGGTGGGCCCACAGCCTGGGAAGAGGTGGTGGAGGACGGTGGAACCACAGCCGGAAGAGGTGTGGGGAGGTGGCCCACAACCTGGTAAGGGTGGTGGTGGTGGAGTGCCCACAGCATGAAGAGGTGGTGGAGGAGGTGGACCACAGCCTGGAAGAGTGGTGGAGGAGGTGGGACCACAGCCTGGAATAGGGGTGGGGGAAGGAGGTGGACCACAGACTGGAGAGGTGGTGGAGGAGGGGAACACAACATGGAAAGGGTGGTGGTGGGGGGAGGTGGCCCACAGCCTGGAAGAGGTGGTGGAGGAGGTGGACCCACAGCCTGGGAAGAGGTGGTGGGGAGGGGGAGGAGGAGGGGCAACTAAACATCAGCTGGGCAAGTGGAGAATGTGTTGGTGGATTGTTTTAAGGCTACCACCTGGACCATTTTTTGACATAGAAGGTGCCAATGGATGAGTGGGGTGCTGTGCATCTTTGTTGCTATTTCCTGGAGTCTCTGGCAGATGCACTCGTTAATGTCCAATTGGTGAGGTGGCGGGCTGTTAGGCAAACCCCCATCTGTGACTGGTTACGATGAAAGGCACTAGGAATTTTAAACCCCCCCCCCCCCTTGACGGGAGAGGTCGTACTGACCTCCCTCAACAAAAGCAGTCCGTTCAGTGACAGTGGACCTGTTGGACATCTTTTCTGTGAGTCTTCCCTCTGAGATATTCAACAGTCTGCGGTCTTTTTCGAGCTGATGTATCTTCTGTTGCAATTCCCCAATTTGTCGCTTCAGTATCTCAATTGGTAGAGAGTTTCCCTCTGGAACTGCGGAGTCATTCTGTAGAAAAAACATGTTGTGTTACCTTTAAACTACCCGGGAATCAACCGGACATGTGTGTGCTGTAAAATCGATTTAATGCCACTGGTTCTACCACTGGGTCTCGTCTGTTATTGAAAATGACAAACACCATTGAAGCAAGGATCCAGATCATTCCAGTCCCATTTGAGAAAATGTGACATTCATTCACTCTGTTGACCAGAAGGTGGACAGTTTATGTTCCAGCACTGCAAATAAGGTCACACTGGATACAGGCGTCTTGAAAAGTGTTGGAAATATGGTATGAGCTGTATTCGAATATCTAATGGCCCACATTTCTTTAAAATGCTGTGTCATCATTGAGTTGGTTTGACCCAACATGTTCATCCTAAAATATTATGGAGAAACTCTCTAGTTTCCTCTCTTGTGCTTTGAAACTAGCATTGAGATTGGGTCCCGATTTTACATACGTTAATGATTTTACTTTATTGTAGAGGAACTTCTCATGTTGCATTTTTGTTCTAATTTTGGTTTCCATTAGCAGAAATAACACCTGCATAAAACTTTATTTTTTAATTGTCTTTCGGATTTATCTTACTTTATGATGGTATTTTTTTATTTTTGTATTTAATGTTTAATTATACAGTGGGGCAAAAAAGTATTCAGTCAGCCACTGATTGTGCAAGTTCTCCTACATAGAAAGATGAGAGAGGTCTGTAATTTTCATCATAGCTACACTTCAACTATGAGAGACAAAATGAGAAAAAAAAATCCAGGAAATCACATTGTAGGATTTTTAAAGTATTTAATTGTAAATTATGGTGGAAAATAAGTATTTGGTCAATAAATTTGGTTCAACTCAATACTTTGTAACATAACCTTTGTTGGCAATGACAGAGGTCAAAGATTTCCTGTAAGTCTTCACCAGGTTGGCACACACTGTAGCTGGTATTTTGGCCCATTCCTCCATGCAGATCTCTCTAGAGCAGTGATTGTTTGGGGCTGTTTGCTGGGCAACACGGACTCACAAAGGTCTAGGAGGCTGAGTCTGGAGACTGGCTAGGCCCAACCACCACCAGGAACTTGAAATGCTTTTACAGCCACTCCTTCGTTGCCCGAGCGGTGTGTTTGGGATCATGTCATGCTGGACGGACACAGCCAAGTTCCATCTTCAATGCTATCAACTGATGAAAGGAAGGGTTGGCCTTAAATCTCACGATACATGGCCCCTTCATTTTCCCTTAACACGGATCAGTAGTCCTGTCCCCTTTGCAGAAAAACAGCCCCAAAGAATTGAGATTTTCACCCCCATGCTTCACAGTAGGTAGGCACAAAACTCAGCAGTCTTCTTCCTCCAAACACAGCGAGTGAGCTTTTACAAAAAGTTCTATTTTGGTTCAATCTACCAATTGAGATTCTCCCAATCCCTCTGGATCATCCATATGCTCTCTGGCAAACTTCAGACCCGGGCCGGACATGTACTGGCTTAAAGCAGGGGGGAACGCCTGGTACTGCAGGATCCAAGTCCCTCTGGCTTAGTGTGTTTACTGATGTAGCCTTTGGTACTTTGGTCCCCAGCTCTCTGCAAGTAATATTCAGGTCCTTCCGTTGTTGTAGGTCTGGGATTTTTGCTCACCGATCTATGATCATTTTGACCCCACGGGCTGGGATCTTGCATGGAGCTCCAGATCGAGGGAGATTATCAATGGTCTTGTATGTCTTCCATTTTCTTACATTTGCTCCCACAGTTGATTTATTCACACCAACCTGCTTGACTATTGTAGATTCACTCTTCCCAGCCTGGAGCAGGTCTACAATTTTCTTCCTGGTGTCCTTCGACAGCTCTTTGGTCTTGGCCATGGTTGAGTTTGGAGTCTGACTGTTTGAGGCTGTGGACAGGTGTCTTTTATACAGATAACAAGGTCAAACAGGTGCCATTAATACAGGTAACAAGTGGAGGACAGAAGAGCTTCTTAAAGAAGAAGTTACAGGTCTGTGGGAGCCAGAAATCTTGCTTTTTTGTGGGTGACCAAATACTTATTTTATCAAAGTAATAACTTTTATATTTACGTATTTTGTATATGTTTTTAAGTTCATTAGCAACAGCAGTCCTCACCAAGAAAGACTTTTCCTTAAGAGCAATAAACCATTTTTCCATTTCTTTTTATTTTACAATACTTTGTTTTTGAGACAATATTTTTTATGTTTGGCTTGTTTGCAAATAAATATTTTTAGTGTTTTGTTAATTGTACGTCTTCCAGTATAGCACTGTGCTTCAGCTTTCTGTAGTTTTAGTTTTTGTTATTTATAGTTTTACTTGAATTCTATGGCCATTTGTTGGGAGGCAATATTTCTAGTGATTTTTTTTTGTTTAAATTTTACGTTAGTATTATATTTCAGCATTTTGCTCGTACTCCTATGTTTTGTTTAATAACAAATAATAACCTATTCACCTGTTCCCCTTCTTTTTATGCCAGTTTATGGCCATATTAACATTTGGTCATTAAAAAAAAACACTGAGGAATAGTATTTAGCTTAATTTAGTTGATCTGTCTATTGGTTCTATTTTTTGTTAACTACAATTAACTTACTTTTATTTATTTATTTTTTTAGAACAGTTTCTTTAGTAGGCAACCTTGTTTTTGTTTGAGTTTTTAGTTAATTATTACAAAATATTTGACTAAATGTAAAACAGGTTACTTTTTAGACTTATGTTCACTAACTTAGTTTTCCACTTATTAACTTGAATGACAGTTTACGTAGTTTTTTTTTTTTTTGTACAACTGTAGATCAGTATTTTCTTTGTAGTTGAAATTTGTGTTAACCCATGTACCAAAACATTGTTTTATTTTTTTATTTTCTTATTTTATGCCCGTTCTTTTATTTGAAGTTTTTTTTTTCTCAGTTTATCATAGTGTTTTATTTCAGTTTACATAACTGTTCCATCACAAGTTATTTAACAGTGGTTTATTTTGGAGGCAATATCTTTACTTTTGTCTAGCTGTAGTTAATAATACAACACAACACAGTTGCGCTGTGCTACTTCATTTCTGTACAGAAATGTGTTCTTGGTTTAGTCCATAAACCCTGTTCTTAACTGAGTACATTTTATTAGGAGAAATGGTGAATGGTAGCAGACTGAGACTTTTGAACCTGGCTGTATGATTTTCCCTGAGATGCTAAGGTTTGGATTACTTGAGTCAGTGAAAGGCATTGCAAGCGTAGCAAAACAATGCTTACTATGTGTGTGAGAAGGTACGGCTTTTCCAATAACACAGGCCAGGCATGCATGTGGTGAGCCACAAGCCATTAAACGTGGTTTGGCTGATGGGGGAAAATCGACCCCTGCTTCCCGGATAATGGGTTGAGGGTGAGCACGGAGGAATAATGGAATCGCCCCGTTCAGCATGTAAAACGAAATGCACACATGGACACACTCTCTCACACACACACACACATAGAGGCTAGCAGTGCGGGTCACAGGGAGTCTAGACGCCAGGAGTTGTCTCTCTGAGGGCTCCTTGAAGGCGAGCCACAGATTCTGAAAAAATCAGGCGAATTTGCCAATGATATGCCATTATCCAGCCCCAAACAACTTCAAAAGCCCCTGGGTGCATGTACAAGTGGGGAGGGGGAAATCGTCTGTTACCAATCTGATTATTAACAGACCTGATGCCGTTATCATTCTAGCCAGTGTTGCTCTTTCTGTTCTGTAGTGCTGCAAATACTACAATGTCGGTATTGTAATAGATCCTGTTTAAACATAAATTGAATAAGACTTATTCAGCACACATAAAGCAATTTTCCTTGGGGGGACCAGCACAATATCCCATATATATATATATATATGGGATATTGTGCTGGTTTATATATATATATATACACACACACACACACACATATTCAGTGGGGCTAAAAACAAAAAAGTATTTAGTCAGCCACTGATTGTGCAAGTTCTCCTACTTAGAAAGATAGAAAGATGAGAGAGGTCTGTCATATGCATCATAGCTACACTTCAACTATGAGAGACAAAATGAGGGGGGAAATATCCATAAAATCACATTGTAGGATTTTTAAAGAATTTAATTGTAAATTATGGTGGAAAATAAGTATTTGGTCAATAAAAAAGTTCAACTCAATACTTTGTAACATAACCTTTGTTGGCAATGACAGAGGTCAAACGTTTCCTGTAAGTCTTCACCAGGTTGGCACACACTGTAGCTGGTATTTTGGCCCATTCCTCCATGCAGATCTCCTCTAGAGCAGTGATGTTTTGGGGCAACACGGACTTCACAGATGTTCTATGGAGTTGAGGTCTGGAGACTTGCTAGGCCACTCCAGGACCTTGAAATGCTTTTTACGGAGCCACTCCTTCGTTGCCCGAACGGTGTGTTTGGGATCATTGTCATGCTGGAAGACCCAACCACGTTCCATCTTCAATGCTCTCACTGATGGAAGGAGGTTTTGGCTTAAAATCTCACGATACATGGCCCCGTTCATTCTTCCCTTAA
>JAJAGP010000653.1:0-35253 GCA_025084515.1 Ancistrus triradiatus | reverse complement strand
TACTGCTGGGTCCTTGAGCAAGGTCATTATCTCACAATTGCTTGGATTGTATTGCCAGTTGTAAATTACTCTAGATAAGAAGGTATGTTAAGTAAATGTAAATGCAACCTTAACCTCAGTACCTAAAGAAAACCTTTGTGGACTGTGGTAGCCTAGCGGTTAAGGTATCAATTGTAAGTCGCTCTGGATAAGGGCGTCTGCTAAATGCTGTAAATGTAAATGTTAAGGTACTGGACTATGGACCAAAAGGTCCAGAGTTCAAATCCCACCTCTGCCAAGCTGCCACTGTTGGGTCCTTGAGCAAGGCCCTTAACCCACAATTGCTTGGACTGTAAGATTGTATCAATTGTAAGTCACTCTGGATAAGGGCGTCTGCTAAATGCTGTAAATGCTGTTTTATTGAATTTCAGTTTTTTTTTAATCCTGTTAATACTTTTCATGCTGTGCACGTTTTTGTACTACCCCCCTTAAAAGCACAATCCTACTCACGTAACCCCGTCCAGTTAGTGACATGAAAAACTCAAACACGGAGGCACTTGCACCAAAGAAAAATGCTGTGTGCTTCGTACGGACACATTTTGGTTTTAGAGGAGGTGAGAGTGAACAAAGAGAAGGAGGATGTAAACACCGCGGAAAACGTTTCAGCAAACAACGGTAATAGCACCCATCTGTTTCAACACTTGGAACACAAAGCACGTTAACGTTACCGAATATAAACAGTGCATGGCTTAAAAAAACAAAAAAAAACAAAAAAAAAGACACTGACAAGCACCCAGCAACAAGTGCTTCCACAAAGCAGCTATCAATAACGCAATATGAAAAGGATTCAAAAAGATTGAAAAAAAATAACGGATTCCATTTCCTACTCTAATGGGAAGGATGCGTCTCCCATAGCTACAGTGGAGCACAGCGGGTTTAAACACCTTGTTAAAATTGCACATAGCAATATCTCCATCTTTGAATGTTGGTTCTTCAGGAGAAGGAGCAGTACTGAAAAATGCAGACATCAGCCCACTGGCGTACTGATGTTTTCTGTTATATTACAGGTTACTGATGGCAGCGCTGGCAGTACTGGTTGAAGAACACAATTATACAAATTAATATAGGGTAGTTTTTTTCAGTGACAGTTATAATTATTTTTTTACAGGTGCTAAATTAAAGTTCACCCCTCCAATGCTTAACAATGGCATTTCTCTCTAAAATTTCTTCCTGAGCTTCACAACATTTCTCCGGGTTTGTGAGAAAATTTCCAGTATGTTGTTGCAGCCACAGAACAGTGCACTCCATTATCCATAGTCACATTACTTCAGCGTGTAGATAAGCACACTGAAAGGGAAGAGAGCCAGAATAAGAGATATGCTAACCCAGTTTATACCCAAGAGAACAAGGAGAGAGATGTGGGCAAGTTACCAAGTCACTGGATTAGGTGACTAATTGTTTGGATAGATATTTTTTTCTTTGCCATGACTGCAACGATTTTGGCATGGAGGGCTGCCACAGAAAAATGCTACCAGTAGAAACAATTAAATCCGTGTATTAGGGCTGGGGGGAATAGATTTTTAGATGCAATGTGAGACTGATGTGGACAATTCTGCATCAATTCTCAAATGTCAAATATCGATTTTGTAAATGTAGCAAATGCAATTACGAACACAAAAAGCGAAACTTGGTAGTGCAGCACTGCTTGGACAGTCTGTGGTGTGACCATAACAGTCAAGCACTGCAAAGCACAAGCAATGTCAAAGCTTCCACACAACTCGGAAAGAGTGAAGCAAATTGCAAACCATCTCAACTACTACTGCCAGGGATTTGCATCCCGTTTAAAAGATATTTCATGGTAACCATACACTACAAGAATTTGAAAATGCTCTGAAAAAGCCTTTAAAAGACTTTTGACATCCTTTCACATCTAAAGTCAGAGTTTTTAGTCACAGACTATGATTTTGAAAAGGCTGGGGATCTGGCATGGTCACTATTTGCAAGACTCCTACTAGATTACCTTTGAAATCTTTTGAAAACAACACACTTAAAAACAACCAATCTTTAAATAAATACTGCATAGTCAGACACACTGGCTTTAAAGTAAACAAGTGGCTTCTTAAGTACTGTAATGGTATCCTAAGATCAATTAATAGAAACATTACATTTACATTATTTCAATTCAACAAAAAACAGCGCAAATATATTTAGAAAAAATAAAAGAAATGTAGCATAATTAAATGAAGTGTTTCCATTAATTTGCCACATACCCTTAGGTCTACAACTACTCAAAAAAACCAAAACAACAAACCCCCAACACTTATGATAATACTAAACACGTTTGATTTTAATCGGAATGTCAAGACGAGAATGAGACAGACTTAAGACCTCCTGGCGACAAAACTCGCTAGGTGCAATTTTTTTAGCAAAACTCATGACTTTATTCCGACACTGAAAATTTGTCTGCGCTTGAAAAGTAATTGTGTAAGGCAGGCATTACTAATCGATTAATAATTGCAATCAAACCGAATCATGAGGTGCCTAGCAATTCCCACCTCTACTGTGTAGCTTTTATCAACGTTTTGTACAAGGGTTTGGCCTATGTAATGCAAACTGCTTAAGCATCAGAAAGCACAATATAAATGAAAATGGCAGTTTTACCACCCATGTACATGTGACAAGTTCCTTATACTTAACCATTACTGATGTTACTACTGTTTTTTGTCATCAACACAGTACTTTAATATATATTATCTGCAGATACTGAAAGTGTTCCCATATTAAACAATTTTAGATGAGTGTGTACATACACACATTAACCAACAGTTTGGCAAAATCATTAACACAAAGCCTATTTCATTAAAAATAAAAAAACAATATGGTTAGTCCATTAGCAGACTGATGGTGCTGCTGCTTCTCCAAGTCGGGAGCCCAGCATCTGCGGGACAGTATCATCGCAAACCAATCAATCATAATCCAAGGAACATCTGTAGGGTATTAGCTTCCTGGCAGACCCGATTATTACTTTATTTTAATCATGTCCAACAGATGTAAACAGATAGTGTTGTAACAGAAGTTGACACGAATCTCTTGAAACAAATGTTTGGTTTTGGTCATTGATGTATATTTGTCAGCTGATATGAGTTTGCTACAAATAACTGCACAACCTCTTGGCACATGAGAAAACAGATCAGGTTACTGAGTACACAAAAGCTAAGCTTTTGTTTAACAATAGCTTAATGTTGCAATGTAGAAGACTGCTGAATCCAACATGTCTGGCTGTAAAGGTCACAATCTACAAGATGAGCAAACCAGTGCTCTGGCCTATTTCAAGCATCATGGAAGACATCTCCTTAATTGCACGATGTAGTACAGCACTGTACATCATTGAGGATTTCAAGAAAGCAGTGCTTGTGGTTCGCAACCTTTATTGCCAGGAATCTGCGTCCATATTTAGTCATTGAGAACCAGGTTTTTACTCCATGTTGCACATTAAGGAGCCGAGACACAGCGCCCCGTCTGAAACATATTTCATGCTAACCATATGCTAGAAGACTTTGGCTGTATTCGAAACGGCATACTACATCTGCCTAAAAGTAGCATGTACTACGTGACCAAAATGAAAATCTGTAGTGGCCTAAAAATACCTGGATGGTGGACTAACTTTGGTCAACCTTCAAGCATGCATGGGGACTAACTTCATTGTGTACTGCATCCCATCATGCACCGCAACCTCACTTACTCAGCCTGTTTCACCAAAACAACAAGGCGGTGGATATGGCTGCCAATTCCGTATAAATGTGAGCGATTGTATTGGGGTATGTTCTCATCAGAATGAGGCTAATAAGTTAACATGTATGGAAAGGTAGGACATTAATCATCTCTACCGACTTAAGAGGTAAATGCATGGTAAATAGACACGTGACAGTGACGCAGCTATGCTACTACATTACCCGCTGCGTCATTGTACATACTTGGTGGTAGCATGCAGTACGCAGGATAGTCATTCTGAATACAGCCTCTAAAACGCCTCTGAAAAGATTTTTACCCTCTCACATTTAAAGACAATGACTAGGGATCTGCATGGTCACTACTACTAGCAAGACTCCTACTAGATTCCTTTTGAGATCATTTCAAATCCATTCACATGCTCCTAAAATAAATCAGTAAATGAAAACATCAGTCAGACATACAGGATGTAAATAAACAAAATGGCTTCATAAGTACTGGAACTGTATCTTAAGATCAAATGAAAGCAACACATTTCATTATTTTACAAACACTTACATTTCCATGTTGATTTCAATGCTTGAATTTCACATTTTGTATAATTCCCAGTGCACCCTGAAGTGCAATTAATTTGCATAGAACTGACAAATAAACAAACCACAAATAACTTTAATACATTTAAGAATAAATTGTAGCACAGCAAAATGAAGTGGTTTCATTATTACCTGTGGGTCTATACCTCCTGAACTGTAAGAATCACCTGTAGCTGTGGCGCATCCAGATACACATAATACACCGTTAGGTGCTGGAGAGCGCTCACCTATTGGTAGTTGACATTATTCACGGCACTATTTGCGCAAACCAAGATTCAAGAGTTATATTAGGAAATTAAGTCTATCGGAAAATCAAGACGAGAATAACACTGACTTAAGACAGCCATCCTGACCACCTTACACCAAACGACTGAAATGATGCAAGCGCCATACAACTCTAGCAGGAAGCTCTTGATTTTATTCCGGCCTGGGAAATTTGTCTGCTACAGTGAAATTGCTTGAAAAGTTGTTTGTTATAAGGCCGGCATTTTACTGACACCGTGATCCCCACAATCTACAATGAGACCAAAACCGAAGCCATGGAATCACTGAGGGGAAAACTCCAGTATGGAAAGAAAAAGGTAATTGATTATTAATTGTATCATAGCCCTCTGAATCATAATTGTGAAGTACCTAGCAATGCCCACCCCTACTGAATATTAGGGATGCACCGATACCACCTTTTTCTTTTCGATACCTATACCTGAAATTCAAGTATCAGCTGATACCAAGTACCGATACCAACTCTATACATCTTAACTACTCGATAGGTGCCTATAAATCCTGACATTTATAGCGTTCCACTTTTTATAGTTTGCCTTTATTTGGTAAAATCACTTGTGTCTGTATCCCATATAAGATGTTAAATAAGCTGAAATAATAGTTTTACTGTTTGAGTTTTTTTGAAATTTGAGCCATGAAAAACATTTTTGGTCCATAATGGCAGTAACACACACAGCATAATCTTTATGAAGCTTTTTTAATTGTTGTTAATATTACATTTCAGCCACCCCTCAAAATACTGCTGAGAAATAACACACCACAGGCAGCTTGAGTTAAGCTTCATCTAGTGGTGCGCATGTCGTCCCCTTGGAATTATAAGGTTCCGTCTGCGTTCTGAGTAGTTTTGAGATACTGAGTTTCAAAGATTTTGTATTCTAAATAGTAGGGCTGCAACAACGAATCGATAAAATTAAATCGATTATTAAGTGTCGACAACGAATTTCATTATCGATTCGTTGTGTCACATGATTCATGTTTCCCCCCGCCTTATCATATCCGCTTACGTTACTTGCGGAACTTCGTCAACACTGGAAAAAAACAATACGAGCGATTGACGAAGCGAAGCGGAGCCGGCGAGGACGCGGAATCTTCCCAATAAGTTAGTGTTAAGAATGAAATAAAGTCTACAATGAACATGACCGGTGCAGAGAAGAAGGTCGGCTTTAAGACCAAAAGTGCTGCACGCTTCACAAAACTAAAGAATGTGTAACATGCAAGCTTTGCAAAAGTGATTTGACCTGGCATGGGAGCACCACGGTGCTGATACAGCCCTCGAAACTGATGTTATGTCCACACGTACACAGGTATTTTCTAAAACGGGGGTTTTCAAATTCATTTATAAAAACATCGCATCCACACAAGCACTGTTTAAATAACAAACTTCATCCACATGAAAACGCAAAAACGCGCGCAGTTGCTGTCAAGAGCAATGCCAAACCAGCAGTCCTATATGCCGATGAAGCAGCTCACTCAATGACAACAGCGATGTACTATGCATACGAACATTTTCTCGTCCATTCTTCTTCAACAACCACTTCATTTTGAAAGTTGTCCCATCAACGAGAGGTCCGACCGGGTCTCGTCCAAAACCGGCGACGCTGGGGGCGGGAACTGCTTTGTGGGTGTGATGGATATAGTAGTGACCTCCGTAGCGCATTCTGACGCCTCTGTTCTTCCGTGTAATGAAAAAGTAATAATTGTAAATATATTTGTAGATTTGTGACAAGTTCGGTCAGCAGTGTTACAGCTGGCACTATTTTGGCTACGTCCGCTATTGCACAAAATCACCTCATGTAAACAAAGGAGATAACGGCGCACAAATGACGTTACAAGCAAGAAACTCCATTTTCCCAGTCCACACATCAACGCTGAAAATGGAGTTTCTGACATTCTTCACCCTGGAAGGAGTTTTGCAAAAAGTCCGTTTTCGTGTGGACAAACGGTCAAAACGCATAGAAAAAGCTACGTTTTTAAAATACCTGTATTTGTGTGGACAGGGCAGTCTCTATAAAAAAAAAATAAATAAATAAATAAATAAATGAATAAATTAAAAAAAAGAGAGCCAGCTTTATCCAGGAGCATGTTAACATGATAACATTTTTTGACTTGCAATGCAAGTTCCTAAAAAAAAGGGAGTGAATGGGTTTGTTGTAGGGTTTGCATCAGCGATGCCACTTATTTTAATTTATTTAATAAATTTTAATTTATTTATTCAATTATTTAAAGCACTTATTGCTCTGTTATTTTTAATGTTATATTTCTTGAATAAGAACATGGAAATGTTGCTGTTTAAAAAAAAAAAACACGATTCAATCGATTATTACAATAATCGTTAGTTTTGCAGCTACTAATAGCAAACTGGATATGTGAAACTGTCCTTTAACAAGTCCTCTTTCAAACATAAAATCAAGACAGCCCTAAAACATATTCCTAATGTGCAAATATCAAAATCCTACCAAATTTGTAAATGGTTTTATTTTGGAAAAACATAAAAAAGGAGCAATGGTTTTCAAGGAACACAGACAGTTAACTCATTTCTATTTAAAACATGAAATTAGTGTCGTAACAGATTGTCTACATGTATCAGAAAATAAAATGTCATGTTTTTCTATGATGATTTTATTATTTCGTTTTCATGGCATTTCTTGTTTTAGGACAAATCATCATCTTAAAAACTTGCAAGTCAGGTGTAAAAGGTCATTGCTAAATATTTTGTCCAGTGCAGAGGTCAATTTTAGGTAGGAGAACCTTCCTTTAGTTTAGACAGCACTCAGCTACTGTAATAAGCTGCTCCAGAAAATAAGTGTAGCAGATCAGTACAAAAGCAGTACTGTATTAGGTTTGATTTTATATCAGAAATGTTGACTCTAAAGCACCAAAATGTCCTATTTTGGAAGAAAAATAAAAAAAGATGATTGAATTAAGGAAATAAGTGATTGTTGTAATTAAGACAGTAATTCAAATGCATACTACTTAATTATCTTTCAGGCTCAGTATTACAAAACATAAGAAAGAAGATTTTTAAAGAACTGTAATATGACAGGCAACGTTTCAGCAATGTTTTGTCCAATTCAAAGTACATTGAGGCATCATTAGCCGGGTTTCCATCCAATCGTTTTGCAAACGTTATGCGCATTTACGAAATTTCAGCAAAACAATGTAAATTAAGTTTCCATCCACTACAGTTATGTGAATAAACTTTAGATGACAGACTACCATGATTAGGGGTGGCACAATGCTGGAAATTAACTCAGTCTTTGTTTACAGCAGATTAATCTTTACAACCATTTACAATCTTTTTATGGCTGCATTCTTTGCAGCTCGCAGACGCCAGGCAGGATGAGCAGGCCTACTTAATGAGGGCCGAAATGTGTTTTGTTTGTGTCTTGGTTCACCGGGCAGCGCACATGACGCAGCTGTATTTAACTCATCCCACCCTCTTTATTCATTTTTTTACCCACTTAAACTGATACATTATAATTTTAACAGTCATGCTCACATTTATTTGGGTCGACTATTAAGTCATATCCAAGTGTAACAACACAAATTTTTTGTCTTTGGTCAGATCAGGTGGGATGGAATCATGTGACTTAAAGCTTAACACATCCTCGTTTATTCGAAAAACCCTTTTCCATCACCTTTTACCGCCTTTCTGCTTTAGTAATATTCTAACTTTTCCACGTCACCTTAGCGCAAAACTCTTTTTTCGATATTTGGGTGTTTTTCCATTCACGTTTTTGTTTTTTGCATGTTTTCAAAATTTGCAAAACCTTGGTGGATGGAAAACCCGCTATTGTCATGTAACAGCCAAACTCTTATTAACACTAATGGTTATGGGACGTTGGCTTTCAGTATTCGTTGATATTTTAACAAACACATTCCATCTGCACAATATTTCCAATGCCACTGGCTGTGACAACCTTAAAGCAGAACAGAACCGCCACAACACTTAACAGCTGGAAAGTTCAGTGCAGTACTTTCTTGAAACACCACCATTTTTAAAAGCTTTAAATCAGAACCAGCAACTGAATTCAGACTTGAACAGCTTACATTTACAGCATTTAGCAGACGCCCTTATCCAGAGCGACTTACAATTGGTACAACCTTACAATCCAAGCAATTGTGGGTTAACGGCCTTGCTCAAGGACCCAACAGTGGCAGCTTGGGAGAGGTGGGATTTGAACCCTGGACCTTTGGGTCCATAGTCCAGTACCTTACCCTTTATGCTACCACAGACCCAGCTTACCTTAACTTCTATTTCTTCATGACATTTAATACAGTCAAACTTGGAAGTCGGGAACAATTAGGCCTACATATCTCAGTGGAATCTTCTACTGTTTTAAGAGTCTTAAGAGCTTTATCCTCAGTCAGCTGTTTAGAGGGGCCCAAGGCTGGTGAGCTCAAGTGTCACACCCCTGAGAGGACTGAAGCATCTCAAAATCGAAAAAACTGAATTCAGCAAAAACCAAATGGTATTGGTGCATTAAAATTTGCAGAGTCTCATTTTTGTATTTCCTGCAGCTGTTAAGTACAAGATGCACGTTACATTTCAGCTCAAAACATTCAGGTATATTTGTCATACTGTTTAGTATATAGTACAATATTTGCAACACATTGGCTTTATTACAGCAGCAGTGCTTTCTGCCCTGTTATATAGGTGAGTCAATATGATAAAGAGTTGTATTGTGTAATTATAATAAACTAATCAGATTCTTAATGGTTTTTATATATACACAACCACAATTCCAATGAAGTTGGGACATTGTGTAAAACATAACTGAATACAATGATTTGCAAATCCTTTTCAACCTATATTCAATTGAATATACTACAATGATATTTAATGTTCAAACGGACAAACTTTATTGATATTTGCAAAATATTCATTCATTTTGAATTTGATCCCTGCAACACGTTCCAAAAAAGTTGGGACAGAGGATGTTTAGCATTGAGTTACATCACTTTTCCTTTTAACAACACTCAATAAGCGTTTGGGAACTAAGGACACTAATTGTTGAAGCTTTGTAGGTGAAATTCTTTCCCATTCTTGCTTGATGTACAACTTCAGTTGCTCAACAGTCCGGGGTCTCCGTTGACGCATTTTGCACTTCATAATGAGCCACACATTTTCAATAGGAGACAGATCTGGACTGCAGGCAGGCCAGTCTAGTACCCGCACTCTTACTATGAAGCCACACTGTTGTAAGACGTGCAGAATGTGGCTTGGCATTGTCTTGCTAAAATAAGCAGGGACGTCCCTGAAAAAGACGTTGCTTGGATGGCAGCACATGTTGCTCCAAAACCTGTATGTACCTTTCAGCATTAATGGTGCCTTCACAGATAAGCAAGTTACCCATGCCATGGGCACTAACACACCCCCATACCATCAGAGATGCTGGCTTTTGAACTTGCCACTGATAACAATCCGGACAGTCCTTTTCCTCTTTGGCTCGGAGGACACGATGTCCATGATTTCCAAAAACAATCTGAAACGTGGACTGTCAAACCACCGGACACTCGAGTCCAGAGAAGCCAGCGGTGTTTCTGGGTGTTGTTGATTTTTGGCTTTCGCTTTGCACGGTAGAGTTTTAATTTCCATTTGTAGATGGAGCGACGAACTATGTTCACTGACAATGGTTTTCTGAAATGTTCCTGAGCCCATGTGGTAATATCCGTTACAGAAAGATATCGGTTTTTAATGCAGTGCCGCCTGAGGGATCAAAGGTCACGGGCATTTAACGTTGGTTTTCGGCCTCGCCACTTACTTGCAGAGATTTCTCCAGATTCTCTGAATCTTTTGATGATATTATGTACTGTAGATGATGAAGTCCCTAAATTCCTTACAATTGCACGTTGAGAAATGTTGTTCTTAAACTGTTGAACTATTTGTGGTGAACCTCACCCCAACCTCGCTACGCTTGTGAACAACTGAGCCTTTCAGGGATGTTTCCTTTAAACCCCATCATGACACTCACCTGTTTCCAATTAACCTGTTCACAAATGGAATGTTCCAAATAGGCGTTTTTTGGGCAATCCTCAACTTTCCCAGTCTTTTATTGCCCCTGTCCCAACTGTTTTGGAACGTGTTGCAGGCATCAAATTCAAAATGAGTGAATATTTGCAAAAAAAAAAAAGTTTATCTGTTTGAACATTAAATATCATGTCTTCGTAGTGTATTCAACCTCGTTGAAAAGGATTTGCAAATTATCGTATCCTATTTCTATTTATGTTTTCCAATGAATGTCCCAACTTCATTGGAATTGGGGTTGTGTGTGTGTGTATGTTTATATCTCACAGCACACTAGCTGCCATGTCCTGAGCTTAGCTGCCAATTAAGGAAAGACATGGACACTAGTCCAAAATGTTTTTTTACACACTGAAAAAATCGTATAGTTTATAAAAAGTGTGCTCCAGACATATTTTCTCAGGTAAAAATAATTAATAAAAAAAAAAGTCAAGTTCAGGGTGAGTCCTGAAAACCCTGGCTGGCTGTTACAGAGAAATGATGAAAGTGAAAAAGAAGCAAAATGCTGTCTGGTTTTGGCAGACTTGTCCTTTTGAATGATCTAAAAGCTTGGACCACCTGGATAATCAGCATAACATTATTAGATTAAGAACTCCAAACTGGGCTTTGCGGAGATAGTAAAATAAAGACTGAACAATGGGTGACCTTGACAGTACTAAGGTGGGTTATATGGGTACCTAACGTTGTTCAATTATTAATGTTCCGAACGACATTACGCAAAAATGACAAACAGCCAATGATCCAGGTCAGTGGTCGGAAAGCTTAAGGGGACAATGGTGGCCAAGTGGTTGATTATTTGGACTACTAATCAGAAGGCTCCGAGTTTCCTATACAAGCTGCACCTGTTAAACAACTCAGCAATGTTCTTAACCTATAACTGCACTGCTCAACTATACGCTACTCTGGATAAACGTGCCTGGTAAATACTGTAATGGCTTTACTTAACTATGCAGAAACAATACAAAGCTAAGCCAAACAAATTTGCACTCAATGTACAGTACAGACACTCCTCGGATTATGATGGATCCATTCAAGCAGAAACCATATTTTGAATTTTGAATTTCCACATTCCCTGGCAAGCAATATGCAGTAAGATCCCGAAGATGCAGTGCCTACAGTCTGCCAATGGACTTAATTTGTTTTTGACTTTCAGTCCACTCAAGTCAAATTTATTTATACAGTGCTTTTTTTTTCCTTTTTTTTCAGTGGAGCATTTTCTCAAAGCAACTTCATAATTTTAGACCATCTTCTAATATCTAGGGCCAATCCCAGGGCAAGCCTAGGGCGACAGTGGCAAGGAAAAACTCCCTAAACTTTGAGGAAAAAACCTTGGGAGGACCAAGAATCAAAAAAGGACTCAACCTCCTTGCGTGGCGTAAATGATAAATATAAGAATGACACTAATATATCTAGTCAAATAAGTCTTATAATAACAGTTCAAATATAAATATGTAAATCGGCATTATGCAGACATGTCTCTGACAGATATGTAAATGATTACAGCTGTGGTCTGATTAGGCACCAGGTCTTGCCAAAAGAGGGCGTAAAAGTGCTTCCCCCACTGCCCTATATAAAAGGCACTCGTAGGTTACTTTTGGGCAGTGTACATGCTGGTGAGAGATCGTTGACTCTTAGACATTCCTCTACAAAGCACTTGAAGACATTTTGCCCAGTTGACAGACTGAGAAGGGGGTGCATCATTGGACAGAGACAAACAGGATTACCGTTTCTACTAATTGCCAGCCATCTAGGCCATTCTGACCTAGCTGTTAGGAGGTGTTGGGAGCAGTGGATCCATACGGGTACGCACACATGGCAAACAGGCTGCGGACGGCCCAGACAGACGATCAGTAGAGAGAATCATTTGATCCACTGCCAAGCACGAGTAGCTACCACAGTTTTGTTTTCCACCATCCAGACACAGGGGGCACCTTCATTACACACCCCTGTCCTCTGCCAGGACCATTTCCAGGCACAGGCAGAAAGAAATTAAAATCCGAATCACACCTGAATTCTTTAACTCTTTCATGGAATCTAAATATGTAGCCAGAGACAACAATATTTGTAAAACTTCATAAAACTATTTTTTAAATAAACCAAGCTTTTTTTCCTTACAAAGTCCACAATCACCCTGTACTTTACAAAACGCTACAACACAACATGCAAATAACCTACAAATCTTAAAAACACTACAAATAAAGGACAGAAGGTTAAAGAAATACAGTAACATCCATTAAACCTGGAATGATGTTGTAATGCTTCAGACATAAACTTTCAAATAAAAATAAGATGTGTCTGCAGCCACATCAAAGCAGTAATCTTTTAAATACTAAACATGACAAAACGAATTACATTTAAATAAGCCGCCACAGTTATGACATCACGATTTAATGCGTCACTCTCCGTATGACCTGCCATGAAACAATATTAGACAGCTTCAGTTCATAGCTAAAAATCCGTGATAACCAAAAACACGATTAACTGTGCAGCCTTGTTAAGGTTACGTGTGCATTTCCTAAACTGTACAGGAAAATAGACTGATTTTTGAAGATACCGGCAATCGCAATACTGTCCAAGTTATACTCCAAGCTAAAATAACTAATGCGGTAGAGCCATTGCCGTGAAAGTAATTACGCAAAAGCAAACCTGAAGGCTAAACCGTTAGACCTTGCTCTAATGTTCCACGCCCTTGCTAGCGAACTTCAGTCATGCATGGCCTAACAGCAGCTGAGCCGGTACCATATTCAGAGCCACCTTAAAAACATCAGTCACACCCAAGATGAAGAGACACATCTCAGAGAGCCATCATTGACCGATTAGCCTCCATGAAGTCGTTACAATGCCGATATGACTGAGCTCAAATAAACGCATCTAGTTAAAAGCGCGTGCTCTCATTAACCCGAACTAACCTTATTATAACTAGCTACAGTAACGTGAGCTAATTACACACAAAGCTAAGCTAACGTGTTTCATGATAACACTGCTATCTAACCTAACAGGATAAACATCGTCCGATTCAGTTCTGAGTAGAAACACAGCACACAACGTATTTTATATCGAAGTGACATGTTTGAAAAGCACCGGTAAATTTGGCAACACTGACGCCCTGTTATTTTGCTCTAACGGCTCGTCCGCCATTTTGAGTTACACCAGTGAATTTTTTTTTTTGAAGCCACACAAGCATTTTTACACGCCCGTTTTTCTCAGCGCGAGGGAACCGTTGCAAAACGCAGTCTTACCTTCCTGGGGGAAGCGTCTCATGGATCAATCAGGACAAACAAATAAAACACTGAACAGATAACATAAATCTCCACAGCAAAGTCACTTCCGACTCTCGGCTTCACGCTCCCGGTTTCTCCTCCCTCAGCTCTGCGCCGCAGCCGCTTACCAAGTCCGCGCACGCGCACACATGGCACTATCGGGAGCGTGTATAATCGCGCACAGTGCTATCGGGAGCGCGCCCACATTGACGAGCCTTGATCTCTAATCTTACAATTCCTCAGATCTGAAGTGGGTTTTCGCATCTATAAATTATTATCTACTACACAACAGATGTAACTTATATGTTGATATTTTACTTATATATTTAAAATAGATAACTTTTACATTTAAATTAGAAACTACTGTAGTAGAGTGGTGCTTGAAAGTTTGTGAACCCTTTAGAATTTTCTATATTTCTGCATAAATATACCTACACCATAATCAATTTTTCACAAAGTCCTAAAAGTAGATAAATAAAACCCGTAAACAATGAGACAAAAATATTATACTTGGTCATTTATTTAATTGAGGAAAATGACCAATATTACATATTAGTGAGTGGAAAGTATGTGAACCTTTGCTTTCAGTATCTGGAGTGCCATGGAATGAATTGTTGCTAGACGGGCTGGTTTGAGTATTGCTGGAAACGCTGGTCTCCTGGGATTTGTCCTCACCTCTAGCAGCAATAAAGTAAAAGATCCCTTAATTCGTTAGGCAACATCAGACCTTTGAGGCAGATGGGGCTTCACAGACAATACATTTTGGCTTCCACCTTTGTCAGTCAGAAGCCGAAGCCTGCAGTAGGAACACAAAGACACCCGAAGACTGACCTGATGAAATCTTGATTTCTGCTAAGGAACACAAGTGGGTGGGATACGAAGTGGTGCACTAACTGCAGTAATCCCTGGGACCACACCTCCTTGTGTCAACTGTTAATTCTGGTGGAATTTGTGTAATGGTGTGGGCAGTGTTTTTATTGGCAAAACACAAACATACCAGTCCAATCCACTGCTTGAATGCCAAGCCTATTTTGACTGTTGGTTTCAATTGTTTCGTGGGCAGCCCTTCAAGACCACAATTTTACAAATCTCCTACCGTCTAACTTCCAGCATGATAATACGTATGCCATAAAGAAAAGGTAATCTTCAACATGATTTTTAAGAACATGACAATAGTTCAGTGTTTCTTCATGGCCTTCCCACTGATTCTGACTCTAATAGAACACCTTTGGGATGTGGAAGAATGGTAGAATATCAACATTAAAAATACTTCTGTCCAAACTGTATGAAATTGCCGTGAACTTTTAGATGCAGTATAAATGTGGAAATATCTTGAATGACACCTTATTATGACCCATGACTACGTAGATCATCTACAAAATGGCAAGGTTTGTTGGGAACCCAAAACTCAAGGCTGTCTTATGGCCTGAAACGAGAGAAGGGAAGACAATTTGGAATGCTGGTTTATGGATTGGGAAATGTGGTCCACATTACGCACGTGCCTGAGCTACGCCTTGCTGAGATAAGGTCCCTTAGTTCCAATCCTTGGGTGGAGCAACCAGGGTCCTTTCCTGTGTGGGAGTCCCCTGCATGTCCTCCCCATGTTCATGTGGGTTTTACTTCTGGTGCTTTCCGGGTTTCCTCCCACAGTCCAACGACATGCATTAGGTTAATTGATTACTATAACTGACCAGATCTGACTATACATATGACTAGCTTTGAAGTTACCTTGTGTTTCGATATAACCTTATGTATCTTGTTAAAACAGCCATTGATGCTGATAGCAACATTAAATAAACCAAACAAACAAATACCTTGCTTAGTATGGGGTTGAGTAGCCACTGACCAGCCAGATATCCATGCTTACCCCTGTACAAGATCTTAACCATCAAGATTTATATTTGGACATCTAACATATGCCCTAACCAGGACCTTAAACAGGACCTTGAACAGGACCCAACCAAGACAATGAACAGGACCTTGAACAGGACACAACCAGGACCTTGAATAGGACCCAACCAGGACCTTTAATAGGACCAAACAGGGACCATGTAAATGACCCAACCAGGATGTTGAACACGACCTGGAACAGGACACAATCAGGACCTTGAACAGTACCCAACCAGGATATTGAACAGGACCTTGAACAGGTCACAACCAGGATCTTGAACAGTACCCAACAGGACCATAAACCGGACGCACCGAGGAACTATACAAAGACCTTGAACAGGACCCAATCACGACCCTGAAGAGGACCCAACCAGGACCTTGAACAGGACACAACCTCGACCTTGAACAGGAACTTAAAAGGAACCACATCAGGACCTTAAACAGGACCTTGAACAGGACCCAACCAGGAGCTTGAACAGGACCTTAAACAGATCCAAACCAGGACCTTGAACAGGACCCAACCAGGACTTGAAAATGACCAGGAACATGACCCAAACAGCACCTTCAACAGGACTCGAACAGGGTCTTGAAAAAAACCCAACCAGGACATTGTACAGGACCTTGAACAGGACACAACCAGGACCTTAAACAGGACCCAACCAGAATTTTGAACAGGACCTTGAACAGGACACAACCAGGACCTCAAACAGCACCCAACAGGACCTTGAACAAGACCCAACCAGGACACTGAACAGGACCTTGAACAGGTCAGAACCAGGATCTTGAACAGGACTTAACCGGAACCTTGAACAGGACCATGAACAGGACGCACCGAGGAACTATAAAAAGATCTTGAACAGGACCCAAGCAGGACCTTCAAAAGGACCCAACCAGGAGCTTGAACAGGACCCAACATCGACCTTGAACAGGAACTTAAACGGAACCATATCAGGACCTTAAACAGGACCTTGAACAGGACCAGGAACATGACCCAAACAGGACCCAAACAGGATATTGAAAAGAACCCAACCAGTACATTGTACAGGACCTTGAACAGGACACAACCAGGACCATAAACAGAACCCAGCCAGGACCTTGAACAGGACCTTGAACAGGACCCAACCAGGACTTTGAACAGGACCAAAGAAGGACCTTGAAAAGGACCCAACCAGGACGTTGAACAAGACCCTGAGCAAGACACAACCAGGTCCTCGAACAGCACCCAAGCAGGACCTTGAACAGGGCCCAACAGGACCTTGAACAAGACCCAATCAGGACCTTGAACAGTACACAACCAGGACACTGAACAGAAACTTGAACAGGATTTTGAACAGGACATAAACAGGACATGACCAGTAACTTGAACAGAACCCAACCAGGACTCTAAACCCCGAACCCTGAAACCTAACCCTAACCCTGTACCTTAACCCTAACCCTCGACCCTAACCCTAACCCTGGACCCTAACCATACACCCTAACCCTAAACCTAACTCAACCAGGACCTTAAATATGACCTTGATCAGGACAAAACCAGAACTTTGAACAGGATCTTGAACAGAACTCAACCGGAACCTTGAAGAGGACCTTAAACAGGATCCAACAGGATCTTGAACGGGACGCACTGAAAAACTATAGCAAGACTTTGAAGAGGACCCAACCAGGACCTTGAAGAGGACCCAACAAGGACCTTGAACAGAACAAAAACAGGAATCTGAACATGACCCAACCTCGACCTTGAACAGGAACTTGAACTGAACCCAATCAGGACCTTGAACAGGACCCCACAAGGTCCTTGAACAGGACGCCACCAGTACCCTGAATCCTGAACCCTGAACCTTGAACCCTAACCCTAACACCGAACCCTAACCCTAACCCAACCAGGAGCTTAAACAGAACCCTGAACAAGAATAAACCAGGACTTTGAATAGGACCCAACAAGGACATTGAACAGGACCTTGAACAGGACCCAAACAGGTCATTGAACAGGACCTTCAACAGGTCCCAAACAGGACCTTCAACAGGACCCAACCAGGATCTTGAACAGGACCCAACCACGACCTTGAACAGTACCCAACAAGGAACAAAAACAGGACCTTGAACATGAGCCAACCAGGACGTTGAGGAGCTCCCAACCAAGACCTTGAACAGGACCAGAAAAGGACTTGAACCGGTCCAAACCGGGACCTTGAACGGGACCACACCAGGACTTTGAACAGGACACAACAAGGACCTTGAACAGGAAATTGAATAGGACCCAAACAGAACCTTAAACAGGACACAACCAGGACCTTGAACAGGTCCCAAAGACTACCTTCAACAGGATCCAACCAGGACCTCGAACAGGACCCAACAAGAAACTATAATAGAACATTGAACAGGTTCCAACCAAAACCTTGAAGACGACCCATCCAGGACCTTGAACAGGACCTTGTGCAGAACCCAATCACGAGCTTGAACAGGACATTGAAGAGGACCCAGCCAAGACCTTGAACAGGACCTTGAACATGACCAAACAAGGACCTTGAAAAGGACTAAACAAGGACCTTGAATAGGACCCAACCAGGACCTTAAACAGCACTTTCAACAGGACCATGAACAGGACGCACCGAGGAACTATAACAAGACCTTGAACAGGACCCAATCAGGACCTTGAAGAGGACCCAATCAGGACCTTGAACAGGACCAAACCTCGACCTTGAACAGAACCTTGAACTGAACCCAATCGGGACCTTGAACAGTACCTTGAACAAGACCCAACCAGAACCTTGAACAGGACCTTGAAGAGATCCAAACCAGGACCCTGAACAGGACCCAACCAGGACTTGAAACGGACCAGGAACATGACCCAAACAGGACCTTGAACAGAACGCAACGAGGAACTATAACAAGACCTTGAACATAACCTAACAAGGACCTTGAACAGGACCAAACAAGAACCTTGAGCAGGACCCAACCAGGACGTTAAACAGGACATTGAACAGGACACAACCAAAATGTCGAACAGAACCCAACTAGGACCTTGAACAGGACATTGAACAGGACCCAACCAGGATCTTGAACAGCACCTTGAACAGGACCTTGAACAGGACTCAACCAGGACCTTAAGCAGTACCCAAGCAGGACATTGAACAGAAACTTGAACAGAATTTTTAACAGGACATAAACAGGACATGACCAGTAAATTGAACAGGACCCATCCAGAACCCTAAACTCTGAACCCTGAAATCTAACTCTAACCCTGTATGTGAAACCTAACCCTAACCCTGGACTCTAACCATACACCATAACCCTAAACCTAATTCAACCAGGACCTTAAATATGACATTGATTAGGACAAAAAAGAGGACTTTGAACAGGATCTTAAACAGGACTCAACCAGAACCTTGAAGAGGACCTTAAACAGGACCCAACAAGACCTTGAACAGGACGCACCAAGGAACTCTAACAAAACCTTGAACAGGACCCAACCAGGACCTTGAAGAGAACCCAACAAAGAACTATAACAGGACCTTGAGCATGACCCAACCATGACCTTGAACAGGACCTTGAACAGGACCCAACCAGAACCTTGAACAGGACCCAACCAGGACCTTGAACAAGACCCAACCAAGACCTTGAACAGGACCCAACCAGGACCTTGAACAAGACCCAACCAGGACCTTGAACAGTACCCAACCAGGACACTGAACAGAAACTTGAACAGGATTTTGAACAGGACATTAACAGGACATGACCAGTAACTTGAACAGGACCCAACCAGGACCCTAAACCCTGAACCCTGAAATCTAACCCTAACCCTGTACCCTAACCCTAACCCTAACCCTCGACCCTAACCCTAACCCTCGATCCTAACCCTAACCCTAACCCTAACCCTGGACCCTAACCATACATCCTAACCCTGTACCCTAACCCTAACCCTCGACCCTAACCCTAACCCTAACCATACACCCTAACCCTAAACCTAACTCAACCAAACAGGACCTTAAATATGACCTTGATCAGGACAAAACCAGGACTTTTAATAAGATCTTGAACAGGACTCAACCAGAACCTTGAAGAGGACCTTAAACTGAATCCACCAGGAACTTGAACGGAACGCACTGAGGAACTATAACAAGACTTTGAACAAGACCCAACCAGAAAATTGAGAAGGACCCAACCAGGACCTGGAACAGGACCC
This sequence comes from Ancistrus triradiatus, assembly GCA_025084515.1. NCBI lineage: Eukaryota > Metazoa > Chordata > Actinopteri > Siluriformes > Loricariidae > Ancistrus > Ancistrus triradiatus. The sequence goes on along the minus strand of JAJAGP010000653.1, from coordinate 15,315 downwards.
AACAAGGAACTATAACAAGACCATAAACAGCACCCAACCAGAAAATTGAGAAGGACCAAACCAGGACCTGGAACAGGACCCAACAATGACCATGAACAGGACCTTGGACAGGACCCAACCTAGACCTTAAAAAGACCTTGAATAGGACCCAACCAGGATGTTGAAAAGGACCATGACCAGGTCCCAAACACGACCTTGAACAGGACTCTACCAGGGCCTTGAACAGGACCCAACCAGGACCCTGAACCTTGAACCCTAACCCTAACCCTAACTCTGGACCCTGAACCCTAACACTAACACAAACAGGACCTTAAGCAGGACCCAACTAAGACCGTGAACAGGACCCATGCATGACCTTGAACAGGACCTTGAACAGGACTCAACAAAGACCCTAAAATGGACCCAACCAGGACCTTCAACAAGAACCAACCAGGACCATGAACAGGACCCAATAAAGAACTATAACAGGACCTTGAACAGGATCCAAACAGGACCTTGAGCAGGACTCAACCAGGACCTTGAACATAACACACTCAGAACCTTGAAAAGGACCTTGAACAGGACCCAACCAGGCCCTTGATCAGGACCTTGAAAAGGACCAAACCAGGACCTTTAACACGACACATCCTGAACTTTGACCATCAAAGCTGGACATCGAACAGGACCCAACCAGGACGTTGAAAAGGACCATGAAAAGGTCACAAACAGGACCTTGAACAGGACCCAACCAGGCCCTTGAACAACACCCAACCAGGACCCTGAACCCTGAACCCTAATGCTAACCCTAACCCTAAACCGGGACCTAAAACATGACCTTGAACTGGTCCCAAACAGGACCTTGGACAGGACCCATGCAGGACCTTGAACAGGACCCAATGAGGAACTATAACAGGACCCTGAACAGGACCCGACAAGGATGTTGAAATGGATCCAACCAGAAACCTGAAAAGACCTTGAACAGATCCCAAGACACACCTTGAAATGGACCCAACCAGGACCTTGAACAAGAAACAACCAGCATCATGAAGAGGACTTTGAATAGGACCCTACCAGGACTTTGATCAGAACCCAACCAGGACATTAAATATGACCTTGAAAAGGACCACACCAGGACCTTGAACTGGATCTTGAATAGGACCCATCCAGGACCTTGAACAGGACCCAACCAGGATCATGAACATGACATTGTACAGAACCCAAACAAGACCTTGAACAGGTCTCAACCAGGACCTTCAACAGGTCCCAACAAGGACTCTAACAAGACCTTGGAAAAGGACCCTACCAGGGACCTTGATCAGGACACAAAACCACCAGACCATTTAACATTGACCATAAACAAACACGACCTCTCCCAGGACATGGAAAAAGGGACTCTACAAGGACCTTGAACAGGAACCTTGAATAGGACCCAAAACTGGTTCTTGAAAAAGGACCATTTACGGTTCCAAAAAACAAGACCTTGAACAGGGACCCAACCAGGACCCCTCTAAAAAAAGGATCCAAATGAGGAACTATAACAGGACCAGGGTCTTGAAAAGGAGGACCCACCCCCAACTTTTTGGACTCTTTAAAACAGAATCCTTGAATATAACCCAATAAGTACCTTGAACAGGACCTTGAACAGGACCCAACCAGGCCCTTGAACAAGACCTTGAACAGGACCAAACCAGACCTTGAACATGACCCAACAAGGACCTTAAAAAAGACTATGATGTCCCAAAAAAGACCCTGAATAGAACCCAACCAGGACATTGAACAGGACTTTGAACAGAACCCAACCAGGACCTTGAACAGTACTCAACCAGAACCTTGTAAAGGACAATGATCAGTTCACAAACAGGACCTTGGACAGGACCCTACCAGGACCTTAGACAGGATCCAACAAGGAACTATATCAGGACCTTGAACATCAACCCGTGCCATGAGAAGAACCAAACCAGGACTTTAAACAGGACCCAATAAGGACCGTGAACAGGACCCAACCAAAATCTTGATTAAGGTCTTGAACAGCTCTCAACCAGGACCTTGAACAAGATCTTTAACAGGTCCCAACCAGGACCTTGAACAGGTCCCAACCAGAACCTAGAACAGGAACCAACTAGAACCTATAGCATGACCTATAACAACCTTGAACAAGACCCTGGACAGTACCAACCAATACTTTAAAATGACCTTGAACAGGACCTTGAATAGGACCCTACCAGGACCTTGATCAGGACCCAACCAGGACCTTAAACAAGGACCGTTGAACAGGACCAATCCAGGACCTTGAACAGGACCCAATAACGACCTTGAACAGGACCCTGGACAGGATCCAACCAAGATCTCAAAATACCGTGTACAGGAACCCAACCCAATGCCTTGAAACAGGACCTTGAACAGGACCTTTTAAAGCAGGACTTTGAACAGGACCCAACCAGGACGTTGAAAAGGACCATGAAAAAGTCCCAAACCAAAACTTGGAACAGGAACCCCACCAGGTTCTTGAAACAGGACCCAACCAGGACCTTGAACCCTCATAAGTACACTTTAACTATGAGAGACAAAATGAGAAAAAAAAAATCTACAATTACTTTTTACAATGGAGCATTGACTCACAGCAGCTTTACATTTTTCTGTTATCTTCTATCTAAGCCCAAAGCCCAAACTGATCAAGCCTAGGGTGACCATGGCATGGAATATCTACCTAAATGTTATAAGGAAGAAAGCTTAGGAGAACCAAGACTCAAAATGTGACTCAACCTCCTTGGGTAGCGCAGATGTTATATGTAAGAATTTAACTTAATTGGTCAGTGACTTTCCAGATATTTGTCACCTCCACATAGCAACTAAAAGCTCTTACTGGATTGTTGTGTATTGCTGGACTTTGAAGTTGTTAGAATGATAGAACTTATGTGTTTAGGTGTCAATACATTGTCAGGAATGCTGGGTAGCCTCGAAGTAATTGTTTAATTACGAACATTGCAGCCTGACCAATAATGCATGCAGTTTAATGAATCATGTAGTGATGGCTAGAAAAAAGCTGCCAAGAGAACGCCACTATATATCTTAGTTTTTGGCTTAAAATACATTAATTGTAAGTAACCATTTCATCCTGGTGAGAATTGTGATGTGTATGGCGCTGCACCTTACAACAATAACCCCAACCAACCCATTACATCCTAACCTACATGTCCCATGAATGCAGGCATTAGCACCTTCAAGGAGATCAAACTCACCATGCAAAATTACAGTTTTCTCTAGATTTTCCATGAAAAAAGATAACCATATGGGTATGAGATGCTTTGCATATGAAAAGGCTGTTTTTTCATACTGTATTTCAGTCTGGTCACATTTGAATATAACTGTAAAGTATGTGGTTACAGTCAAATCATGATATAATTCAAATACAGATGTGTAAAATGTCATCATAGTCAGACACAAATACTTCACTCATAATAGCAGAAATACTTGATGTTTAATTATTTGATAATTATCTAGTAGTCTTTAGCTCTGTGAAAGTCCAGTCTGATGACAAAATACTGCCAGTTCAATCGAATATATAAAATGTATTATTACGTATGTTTGGAGTCTTGCTTATGCTCTTTACTCTAAAAATAACCACAAATATAAAGTATGAGATTAATTTTTATCCATAAGGGGGGAAGCATACCCTTCATCCTCCAGTGGAAGTCCAGCCCCCAACCATAAACGTCTGGAGACATCCCAGCTATCACAGCTAATTTTTTAGTTTGAGTACTCAACTATTATTATGTATAGTGGATGAAGTAGCCTAGGTAAATATGTCACCAGGGGCCTGCATAAACACAATTTGTTGTGTTGGGATATACAAACAGCGTCGCTCTTAGCAATTCCTTGTCAATTGCAGACTAGAGCTTACTGTGTAAACATCTCTGGTGCAGTGTATCTTCCACTCTTTTGAAAAATGTTCCTTTGGTGTGTTTGTGCTGTCCTTAAAAAAAATTGTGTACATAGTCCAAGTTCCTTCTGATATGTCTGCAGTGAGTTGAAATTCAAATCCACAAAAGAATCTTTTACACCCCTCATTAAAACTACAGTGGAACCTTGGTTCTCAGTACCCTCAGAGCTCATCAAATTCGGTTCTCGACACATTTTGAGTTGAAAAAAATTGCCTCGTTTCTCGTTGTTTGCTCGGTACTTGGCACATTTTCTTAAATTTGTATAAATCGAGCCGCACCACTCATTCCAGGTGAAATTTGATTCACGATCCAGGAGTCACGATTTACAATTCAATATACAGTGATTCAGATTCACAATAACTCTTTCTTAGCGCAGAATCTCCACTGTGTTTCTTGTGTTTTTCTTTATTTACATCTAGCCTACTGTATTCTTAGTGCAAATAAAATCTCCCTGGGTCCTGAAATGGTTATTGCTTACAGCCAACCGAAAGGAACTGAGTCCTTCAGAATACAGGCTGTAGTTAGCATTAGCAGCTATGCTAGCACCCTGAGTTTACCAATAAGTGTTTTGCTCTCTCTTTTCACTTTCAATCCATTGCTCACTAAATTACATGAGATTTGTCAACACTTTATTATAAAATAAGCTTTGTGTTAATGATTTTAACCAACTGTAGATGTAAATGTTTTAAGCTCGATTGTTTATAAGGTGTATAAGGTTGATTCCACTATGATATAGAATGAACTATATTAAAGTCATCGGTTCATGATACATTCAACTTATGATGGATTTGTCGGAACATATCCCCTTAATAAATTAGGGACCACCTGTACAATACAACTCCATTAATGCATATAATGCCTTATACAGTGTGGATGTTCTGGGGGTCTGGAACAAATTAATTCAATATACATTATTCTTTGTTGTAATCTGGTGTGAGACAATGAGGTAATGAAAATGTGAAATCATGCCACAGCTAGTAAGGAACAGACAATGCATGGGTGATAGAATTACATCATCTTCTTCACAAGTGGTTCCTAGTTCTAATACTTGGGAACTAATGTTTTGCAAATTACAGTGTTTTATCTGCATTAACAGTGGCCACATCAATTCAGGTTACTTAGCTGATTTCTGTACCCATGTATTTCAACAACAGCAGTCTTCACTATATGTATGCTGTTTTGAGAAAAAAAATATTTCAGTTGTCATCCTTAGTTCAGTTAACATTAACCCCACCACTTAACATTGCTTCCCTTTTATTGTTTCTGCTTTCTTTTTTGACTTCCTGATATACAGTGGTGCTTGTAAGTTTATGAACCCTTTTGAATTTTCTATAATTCTGCATAAATATGACCTAAAACAGCATCAGATTTTCACACAAGTCATAAAACTATATGGAGAGCCCAATTAAACAATTATCCAGAAATAATATACATTGTCATTTATTTATTGAAGAAAATGATCCAATATTACATATCTGTGGGTAACAACAGTATCGGTACAAGTATGAGTGTGTAAGTACCTTTGATTTAAGTGTCTGGTGTGACCCCCTTGTGCATCAAATAACTAGAATTTGACATTTCCAATAACTGTTGATCAGTCATGGACATCGACTTGGAGGAATTTTAGCCCATTCCTCTATATAGAACAGCTTTCAGAGATTCAGAGAGAGATTCAGTTCACAGACATACTATCATCACCATGTTTCATGGATGGGATAAGGTTCTTTTTCTGGAATTTTTTCCTTTGTCCAGTGTTTTCCTTTATATAGACATAATGTTTCTCATTAAAACCAAAATTTGGTCTTAGCCATCCAAAAAATATTTAAAAATAGCATTCTGGCTTGTCCATGTGATCTTTAGCAAACTACAGATGGGCAGTCATGTTCATTGTGGAGACTAGTGTCTTTCTTCTTGCAACCCTGCAATGCACACCATTGTTATTCAGTGTTCTTCTGATGAACTAATTAACTAATCAACACTAATATTAGCCAAAGTCAGAGAAGCCTTTTTTATTTAGAAGTTACCCAGGGGTCCTTTGTGACCTTACAAACTATGCCAAGCTCCTGGACTAATCGTTGTTGGTCAAACACTCCTGGGGAGGGTAACAATGGTCTTGAATTTTCTCCATTTATACATAGTCTGTCTGGCTGTGAAGTGGTGTAGCCCAAACACTTAAGAGGTGGTTTTGTAATACTTTTCAGTCTGATCAGCATCAACAACTCTTTTTCTGAGGTACTTAAAAATCTCCTGAAAGAGCCCAGGGCATCCACATACATTATACAGGACAGGCCATTAAGGTAAGCAGTTGCTTTGGTCCTAAGCATTAAAGGCTAATTACCACAGAAATATCAAGATGTTCGCTGCATATGATCCCATGATAGGCATTGTACAGCAATGTCTATTAAACTCCACAGTATCATAAATAAAGCTATTAATTACAGGATACAAATATTACAACTCAAACCATTATATGTACTTCAAAGCCATAGATATATGTTTTGTAAAACATAAAAAGTCAGCAAGTGAGGCTGATGTGTTCTGTGTAATATAGATCTAACAGATTTATAAAGGGGAAATCTGGATCAGGGAAAAATTGCTTAGTCATTACTTCATTCCAGTCAGAACTATCTAAATCTTTAAGTAAAACAATGAACACAGCTGATTTCAAGTACATCCACCTTTATTGATAGATAATAGCACAAAGCATTTTTGCACAATGCATAAAGTATCACTTTGTACAGTAGTTTGTTTTCCATGATACAAACTAACAGTGTCATGCAAAACCATTAATTTAAGTGCTGAATCTAGCTTTACACCAAATATGTAGTTCTTACATTTTCACAGATGATCATACAAAATAATGCAGCATAAGCAGTTATTAACAGACCAAAAATATTTGCATTCAGTATTAATTCTATTAGAATATTCTGTTTCTAAAAATGTGGAAAAAGTCCTGACTCATTTTGCAACCACATAGCCCTGTTGAAAATATCTGATTTCTGTGTGACATCATGTTGACTGGATGTGAATGCATAAACTGTGCAGCACTGAATATTGGTCCAGGAATACAGGCGAAGTAATCGGTCATGTTCCGGTTGTTCTTGATCACTATAAAACGTCCTGTTTCTACTTAAGCAGCTGTTTGCTTGGTGTTAGCTCTAAGGGTTTCAATGTCCTTGTTGCTTTAGGAATAAAAGAGTGTGGAGCAGACAGAGACAAGATATATTGGGGAAGCAGAACAAAGGATATAAAAAACACAACTTAAAGGTTACCACAGCAAGCACTAATCACTGATTATGCTTAGGGTTGCCAGGTGTTTGGATTTTGACCAGACTGTACAGCTTTGATATTCAGAGCAGAACATTCAAGTCTTACGTTGTATACGTGTCTCTTGTGCTTTGATCCCCCTAGTCTGCTTACGTAATGTAGCCTCAGCCCCTGTGACCTGAGGAACTCTGAGACTTGGAAACCTCCTGGCGAGGCAGAATTCAGGAAGAGAGGAAACTCAGACAGAATCGGGTCCTGTAACCAGGGACATTTAAAACCTGGTAATCTGCAGAGACACAGACTCAAAACAAGGGTGGCTCAGCACCATGATTCAGCACTCTACCACTGAGCCTCTCTGGTTCATGAGTCTGAGGTTTTTGAGTCTAATTGTTGTAATGTAATTGCATTTTTATTAATTTTACTCACCAGTAAATATGACTTTAGTCATTTAAGGATTTAGACAGAGCTGAAATCTGGCAACCCTAGTTACAGTCAAATATTTGAGTGTCAAGACATTCATATTGGGTGTAATCATAGCTTACCTGAGGGGGACAAGTACAATGCCAGTGACAAGATTTAGCTGATCCACAATCCAGGGCCAGTTTGGGCCACTCAGCTATAGGACACAAAATACAAAACAAGGCAAGACAAGTTTTTAATGCTAACATTCAGGGCACAGGTGGGATTAAACTGGCATGTGCTCCGTCTTTGTGTATTTTTAATTAATAGAATTGTGTAAGTAGTATGTGTTAAAGTAGGCTTAATCCACAGCAATGTATCCATTCATATAGATATATGGTTATTAAAAGGGTAGAAGTGGGACAAAACTTTTCTTACATAACAAAATAACATTTAGAAAAGTTTTCGAACTTTTTTAGAAATCTTTCATATGTGCGTCTTAAACTTAACATATTCTCTGTTCTTATAGTCATGATTCATCACAATAACTGCAGCAATAGCGCCAACTGTGCATAAGTTTAGTACCTGCCATCTAGTCATGTTAAAGTAAACATGCAGGCGTCATTCTCTAAATGAATTTTATGAGTCATACATAGGAACTAAATTAATTAATTTGTATTTACCCACAGTAGAAACACCTGAAATAATATACCAATTAAACAAACCGGGCAATATGCTGTTTTGCTCATGGTAAAGACACAATCCCACATAGACACTGATAGTAATTCTGCTTTTTTTTGTGTCTATTAACCAGTTTGCACATTTTTTTCCCCACAAGTACTGCCTTAGTACATCCCAGCCTGAGTATGTACTCACTTTGAGAGGAACGATACTGGACCCAGAAGTGTTTGTGTATATCATGTTCATGGTCCTCTGCAGAATGACAGCTTGATTTGTGAGGTGTTTCAGGTACTCTGAACTCTCTTGTGTCTTCTCATGTGCCTCGCCAACCTGAGGAACACAAGAGTCAATAATATGATGTTTGTTTGTCTGTTTAGTTTATTTATCGTCACTATTCAGCATCAGTACTATGTTACACTTGGAAACTCCTCATCCAAGTGTTACTCTCTGTCATGTGGAGTGCCACAAGGCTCCATTCTAGGACCAATGCTGTTTAATCTTTACATGCTACCACTGGCCAGAATAATTAATAAATATAATATTTCCTTTCATCAGCATGCAGATGACACACAATTGTATATGTCTTTAGCTTCTGACCCTCGTCAATCTATCAACACCCTGCTTCAGTGTCTAGATGACACTAATTCTGGATGTGTCATAATTTTCTGCACCTAAATAAAGACAAAACTGAAATAATTGTTATTGGTAACGGTGAAGTGAAGGAAGAGGCACTGACATGGTTAAAATCCTGTTCATTAGACTCAAAAAGCACGGTCAAAAACCTGGGTGTCATATCAGCCATATTAGCAACGTTTGTAAAACTGCATTCTTTCACCCCAGGAATATATCCAGATTTCGTAACATGCTCTCACTTGCTGATAGTGAGAAACTTTTATATCGTCATGCCTAGATTATTGTAATGCTCTTCTTTCTGACCTACCAAAGAGCTGCATTTCTAACTTACAGAAGGTGCAAAATGCTGCTGGAAGAATCCTGACTGGTAAAAAAACGAGGGATGACATCACACTGGTCCTCAAACAGCTACACTGGTTACCAGTGTCATTTAGAATTGATTTTAAGATTCTTTTACTGGTTTTTAAATGCCTCCATGGTTTGGCTCCTCAGTACCTAAGTGACATGATTGTTAGGTACGTTCCACCAAGGGCCCTCAGATTAGCTAACAGGAACATGCTGAACATTCGGCAAAAGAGTGGAAAGGCGGTCTTTTCTTATTACGGCTCCAACCTTTGGAACTCTCTTCCTGATGACCTGAGGGCTCTGGACGATCTTAACATATTTAAGAGCAGGGTTAAGACACACATGTTCAGGTTAGCTTTTTGCTAATGTTTTATTTGTTATATGCATTTTTAAATAATTCTATTTTATTTCATTCTATTTTTTAATTATTCTTTTATGTATTCTTTTGTTTTTAACAATTTTATATAATTCTACTGTTTTATTGTTTTTTTATGTATTCATTTGTTTTTACTTTTGCTTGTGTAAATCACTTTGTTAAATGTTGTTTAAAAAGTGCTATATAAATAAAGCTTATTATTATTATTGATATTATTGATATTATTATTATCAAAGGCCATTCAAGACAGACACAAGGTTACATCATCACTCAAAGTTGTATCAAAAGTAGTCATATATATACACACTCAGGTCAGGGTCAATTTAGAGTAATCAGTTAATCTAATGCATGTCTGGGGTAGCCTAGCGGGTAAGGTACTGGATTATGGACCAGAAGGTCCAGGGTTCAAATCCCACCTCTGCCAAGCTGCCACTGTTGGCTCCTTGAGCAAGACCCTTAACCCACAATTGCTTGGATTGTAAGATTGTACCAATTGTAAGTCGCTCTGGATAAGTGTGTCTGCTAAATGCTGTAAATGCAAATGTAAATGTCTTTGGACTGTGGGAGGAAACCAGAATACCCAGAGTAAACCCAAGTGGTGCTTGGGGGTTTGTGGGCCATTTGGGTTTTTCTGTGTTTCTGCATGGATGTGACCTGGGGCATCGTCGGATTTTCGCACGGGTCCTGGAGGTGGGTGGGGGGAGCCCAGTTAAACAAGTGAGACGAACATATTATACTTGGTCATTTATTTATTGAGGAAGGTGAGCCAGTGTTGCATATTGGTGAGTGACAAAAGTGTGTGACCCGCTAGGATTAGCAGTTAATTTGAAGGTGAAATTAGAGTCAGGTGTTTTCAATCAAATCAAATCAATCAATCAATCAAAGTGGGCACCCTGTTTTATTTAAAGAACAGGGATCTATCAAAGTCTGCTCAGAGTCTTATGGTGATCAGAGACATTGGGTTGCTGTCTTCTGCCTCCCGTGGGGTTGCTAATGTCTCATGTGATCCCTCTTGGCTGTGTTTCCTACCAGTTCTCCTCTTTCTAGCTATGCTGCTATAGCTAATGCTGCCAGGGTCTCATGCTACACATGGCATCAGTGATTGTTAATAGACACTGTGCTCTTAATCAATAACTAATTACATTTTCTGTTTTCTCTCCGAGCTGGGTTCCGGCAGTTCCAGCCCCACACATGATGTTCATCTGCTGTAGCTCCACTCAAGCTGCTTCCGTCATCAGCTCCAGCCCCATCATACCCAGGCCACTTAATGTCGATGTGCATACTTCACATTTTATTCGAACTTTGACTCCATGACTTTAGTTTCGCTCTTAGATTTATCATCTACGCCGCCCAAAGGAGGTTGGGTCCCTTTTTGAGTCTTGGTCCTCCCAAGGTTTCTTCCTAGAACTAGGGAGTTTTTCCTTGCCACTGTCGCCCTAGGCTTGCTCAATTTGGGATTGGACGTAGTTATTAGGAGATAATCTAAACTTGTAAAGTTGCTTTGAGACAATGCTCCATTGTAAAAAGCGCTATATAAATAAATCTGACTTGACTTGACTTGACCCGGACACAGGGAGGACATGCAGACTCCACACAGAAAGGACCTAGGCCACTCCACCTAGGGATCATACCCAGAACCTTCCAATAATATGATTCAATACAGAAAAAATGTAATAAGTAACATTTACACCTTACTTGGATCACATAGATAGGTAATTTGGTCAAACCTCGTTTAAATAGTCACACTTTTCAATTTAAATCAGAGACTGCTAAGCTCAGTTTGTGATCTCATAAAATAGACTCCACTGTTTTAACCTGTTAAGATGGGATATGCAAATTATTGGAGGATGACACAGTAACGAGTGTGACTGTAGAACCCATGTTAGCTAGCTAACTTAACTGGAGTTAGTGAAAGTAACATTATCCACAAGGATAACCTACTTAAAATTGCTACTCAGTGGGTCAGAGCAAATATCTGGTACTAATGGGACAGGAAAATAATAGAAATAATAATCTATTATTTAATCATGTCAGATATTAGAAAGAATTTTATGCGGCTATGAAATTACCTGGTTTCTGTAAATCATGTAGCGTGCTTTCTCGTGTCTCAGTGCCAGACGGAACTCCCCTTTGCTCTCATACACCTTTGCCAACAAGTGATGACTGCAAAGCAGAATGGAAGAAAGGTTTCAGCAGAAGCATGGTTATCTATCCCCCCTCGTTTCCATTTCTTTAGTGTTATTTGCACTTGTTTATTTCTCACCTTTGTGCTATTTTAAGGGACATGGGCCCATGATATTTAGATGCCAAAGCCAGGGCATTCTCCAGAAATTTGAGGGCGAGGTCACTGTGCATCACTCCATGCAACATGAGACCAATTTTACTCTGAAAAGATGAAAGAGCATTGTTTATACATCAAAGATGAGCTAAAACTGACCAGTGGCTTTACCCTGAACCCACATTTATGCAGCAAACAATACCTAGAAAGAAAGCCGCGGTCACAGTAAAAGGTTTGATTTACAGTTAGGTCTACAGGTTCCGACTCTACATAATAATGGGCCTGTACAGTATGTTCAGAAAAAGAAGGGAGCATGGTCATGTAGTTACTGTTCTTAAATGCCTATTCACAATCTGTATTTGAATGCTATTTTGTATTATGTGAAGACAAAGAAAATATTACTCAATACTGCATTCTATCATGCTGAAACAGCAAACATAGAACACACACACACACACACACACACACACACACACACACACACACACACACACACACACACACACACACAGAGGTAAGTAAGAAATGGTTACTCTAAATTAATTATTTACTCAATTAATTGCATAATTAAAAGAATGAATTTGTCATGATCTGTGCCCTGCCCCCGGTCTCTGTTTTGTTTTTGCCATCCCAGAGGCGGTCTGCTCCAGAGAGGCCTTCCCAGTTGAAGTCTGCTCCAGAGAGGCCTTCCCAGAGGCGGTCTGCACCAGAGACACCTTTCCAGAGGCCGTCCGCTCCAGAGACGCCTTCCCAGAGGCCGTCTACTCCAAAGAGGCCTTCCCAGAGGCCGTCTGCTCCGGAGAGGCCTTCCCAGGGGCCGTCTGCTTCGGAGAGGCCTTTCCAGTAGCCATCTGCTCTCGAGAGGCCTTTCCAGGGGATGTCTGCTCCAGAGATGCCTTCCCAGAGGACATCTGCTCCAGAGATGCCTTCCCAGAGGCCGTCTGCTCCAGAGAGACCTTCCCCAGAGGCCGTCTGCTACAGAGGGGCCTTCCCAGAGGCCGTCTGCTCCAGAGAGGCCTTCCCAGAGGCCGTCTACCTCCAGAGAGGCCTTCCCAGAGGCCATCTGCTCCTGAGACGCCTTCCCAGAGGCCGTCTACCTCCAGAGAGGCCTTCCCAGGGGATGTCTACTTCAGAGAGGCCTTCCCAGGGCCGTCTTCTCCAGAGAGGCCTTCCCAGAGGCCATCTGCTCCAGAGACACCTTTCCAGAGGCCGTCCGCTCCAGAGACGCCTTCCCGGAGGCCGTCTACTCCAAATAGGCCTTCCTAGAGGCCATCTGCTCCGGAGAGGCCTTCCCAGGGGCCGTCTGCTTCGGAGAGGCCTTTCCAGTAGCCATCTGCTCCCGAGAGGCCTTCCCAGGGGCCGTCTTCTCCAGAGAGGCCTTCCCAGAGGCCGTCTGCTCTGGAGAGGCCTTCTCAGAGGCCGTGTGCTTTAGAGACGCCTTCGCAGAGGCCGCCTGCTCCAGAGACACATTCCCAGAAGCCGTCTGCTCCAGAGACGTCTTCCCAGAGGCCATCCTTTTCTGTGAGACCTTCCCAGAAGCTGTCCATTCCTGTGGGGCCTTCCCAGAGACCGTAAGTTGCAGTGGGACCCAGATGGCTGCAGTTTATACTTGTGGCTGCTCCTCGTTTAGTTTTTGGACTTTGTTATTGGTTTTTGGACTAATTGCTACCGCACGCAGCTGGGATTCTTTCTACTTAAGCTCCTCATTTTCCCAGTTGCGGTGCAGTTGCATTATCTCGGCGTCTGTCGAGTGTTCGGCTGCATTTCCTCGTCGTCGTTTTTTGTCATGTCATGTCATGTCATGTCATGTCATGTTATGTTATGCTATGTTCAGCCTCGTCTCGCCCCGCCAAGTCCTAGATTAGTTTGTATTTGTTTTTGTTTCGGCTCCCATGGCAGGTTTGATTTGTGTTAGCTGTGTTGATCTCAATTCAGTTTTTTGTTTATTTTCTGTTCTTTTGTATTATTATTAATAAATTATTTTCTTTTATACTGGAACCCTGCATCTTCATCTGCCCTCACTACACCGCATCCTAACAGACTTCTGTCATTATCTAATTTTACTGTAATGTAAACTCTAACATTCTAATGTTAACAGTGAATATAATGAACATTTATGTGGCTAGACCCTGCAATGAACAAGTTAGCTTATATAGGCTTAAACTTACAGTTGCTTTGTTTTAGGTACATCTAGGTACACTATTTATTTAATGTGGGCTTCACGGTGGCTCGGTGGGTAGCACTGTCACGTCAGGGCGAGGTCCTGGGTCCCCTCTGTGCAGAGTCTGCATGTTCTCCCTGTGTCCATGTGGGTCAGTCCAAAGACATGCGTTAGGTTAATTGATTATGTTAAAGTACCCCTAGCATGTGCATATGTGTGCCCTATGGATTGACACCCTGTCTAAAGCTGTTAATGTTTAATTAATTAATGTCACATCAGCATCAATGGCTATACCACCGGAAATTGGAAATAAGGTTACAACTGTACTCGTAAAACACACACTGGGACACTTTAGAGAGACCAAGTGACCTAACGCATGTCTTTGGAATGTGTGAGGAAAATAGAGTACCCAGAGAGAGCTTATACAGAAACAGGAAGACATGCAAACTCCGAACAGGTAGACTCTGGAGTCAGGATCAAATCAGGAAACTCTGGAGCTATGAAGTGACAGCACTAACTGCTTGAACCACTGTGCATCCATCTAGGTTCATTAAAAAAATACCATTGCTAACTGTGTTCCTTTCACAAACTGTACAGAATGCCTCCTTGATTACTACTGCATTACCTAGGGATTTATTGTTTGAAGTGAAGACAGCAAAGCTTAACTTGGTTAAGCAGATAAGTATGTACACACATATAAAGACAATTAATTAGTTTTTTGTGCCAAAACACATTAGGTTTGACTGATTTAACAGATCTAGCCCAAAATGTACAGGCTATTTGGCGTTTATATAGTTATTATCTATATAACTATAGACTCTATATATCTACTGTATATACTATAGGTTATTATCATATAGAAATCAAAAAACTTTCTAGAGTCTTGTGTGTATGGCTGTTCATGGTTATATAGTACACCTTATTGTAGCTCTGCTAAAGTAGATGGGATGACATCAACAAAAAATATAAGACTGAATGGTAATAAATCCTAATTCTTTCAGAAAAGGATAAACCATGCAGTTCAATTGCAGAGTTCAGTTAATGATGTGATATTACACTGTTTTTTGTATAATGAACTATATTTTATATTAGTTTTTATTGGCTCACATCCAGTAAGGCCATCTCTGGGTGGTCCTCACCACACACCAGCAGTATGAGGTAGCGAGCGCGATAGAGCAGACGCAGTGCGGTGGCTGCTTGCCCACTAGCAAAGCAGTAAAGACCAAGATGTTTCTAAAAAAATGAAAGAAAAAGA